>JAGFPH010021030.1:0-13683 GCA_018207615.1 Philaenus spumarius | reverse complement strand
ATTAACTTAGATTTGTAAAAACCTAATTACACAAGTAGTAACTGCTAGGGGTTGCAATAACCCTCCGTCAAGGGAGCATCAATAATACAAATCCAACTCTGTTCGAATCTTACCGTAACACATTATTGGCCTTATTTAGTGTTCCTTGTGACTTTACTGATTTCCTTCGGTATCATTATTTTGTAATTATGTTATTTCTGCAATACAAAACATGTACCAAAATATTAACAATAATAAAGTAGCTATTAATATTAATGTCTGTATACATTTGACTTTGTTTTTACTAATATATATAGTGACTTTATACAATTTTCTGTTTTCTGAAGTGCACCTCGACCAAGCGCCCTCGAATTAAAGACTGCTTCGCTTCGCTCGCAGGTATTACCAAACTTGTACTTTTAAAGGTACTTTACGTTTTCATCGATTTTGGGAGAACCAGACGTCTATAAGGTAATGTAAAAACACAAAATGTGCAGTATAAGATCCTGTATTTATTTGATTACATAAAATCCCAGAAATGTTTGCTTCTAGTACGAAAAACTCAAACAAAATTTACTTTCGATCAAAAAAACATGCTTCCGATAGTTGTATATTTTTGGCTAAAGAACTCGCCTGAGCGACTTACAAAAACCAATGTGTGTACTAAATTTGGACCAAATCGGACTTCTATGTGGGCGTTAGAACACATATACACATACAATTTTTATTGACACCACAAAACTTGTTCTAGACGCTATGATCGGTGCTCATCGACTGTTACCGATCTTAGGCCCGGGGCTTTCACCCGATCGGAACATCCATGTGGGGTATATCCGTAGGATTATCACACATCATTCGTTGGTAAACTTTGAAGAAAAGATTAGTGTAAGGTGTAGAGCCCTCGAATACTCTAATAGCGTCGGAGTCGGAATACATTTGTCAAGAGAGACCGTTTGGTCAAGACAGACCAAATAGGAAAGGCAAAAAGAAAGAAGGACCTAACCCAAGACAAGTTGAAGAAAGGTTAGATCCAGCATGGGCACCTCGGGAATGCCAGTTCCCGTACTCCCGTATATGCGATCCCCTGAAGTAAGAAATTTAGTGAAATTTATTTTTATTGTATAGGGGTATCTACGCCATTTAAAACTATTTGTTGTATTGACCATATTATCTAAAAAATATTTGTACTTATAAGTGTAAATTTGGAAATGTTAGTAATATTAGTTGAGTAAGTGATATAGTTGATATAGTGAGTAGTTGAGTAGTGATTATAGAAAAAGTAAGTGAATTACTATTGAATTGTAAGTATATCCCTTAAAAATCATATTAGATAATTTTAGATTTATAACTTTGTAGGAAGATATTTTAGTTTATATTTAATGTATAGGGATAGCAACCCCATTGCAAGCCCTTAGACTGTAGTAATTGTAACGTGTAAACAATCCTGGACAAACTGTGAAATATTTACAGAAATTTGTAAAATAATTTGTGAGTTTATAGATGATAAAGAAACAAAAATTAATTATAATACCAAACTAAATATGTAAAGTAAATAAAATTATATAGTAGCATAAACAAAGGAAGGGTGGGGCAAAGGAAACAAATGACTAGGAGCTCGGGTACCGCAGAGTCCTGGGGTATTCCCTAACAAAAAACAAACAAAAATTAAAGTATACAAAGTTAATTCTTCAAATAATCTTGATTAAATATTTTTAAGTAAATTAAAATGAATAACTAACTCCAACTAAACAAAACAGCGGCGAGAAGAACAACTATAAATTTGCACATAAACATGCGCACAAAAAATATTTTCAATATTTTCAAATTCAAGAAGCCAGATACAAATTTTTTTTAAAAAGGTTTAACTCCATAAAATGATTTTATATTAGTTGGCAAAGCATTAAAGAAATTAGGTGCCTGGTATATGAAACATTTGTGAAACATAGTTAGTTTGACTTTGGGTGATATACAATACCTCTAACTGCGCGTATTCTGTATATTATATATCGGCATATCTAGCTTCCCTTTTAAGGGTCTGCTCTAGTAAAACAGAAAGCAACCTGCGACTCACTAAAGCGGCGGTAGGTTACGCGGACATTGCTCATCCTAAATCCATTTAAAACCCGCAATTGTTCAAATAGCGTTTTTAAAAAAATATCAAACTCTTGGGGACAAAATTCTTCATGCGAATGGCTTGGTAATTTTTCGCTATAATTAATATGTACAACGTAAAAAAAATATTTAAAATCATCCTATTGCGGCGGTAGGTTACACGGACATTGCTCAGCCTAAATCAAACACCCGCAATTGTTCAAATAGCGTTTTTAAAAAAATACCAAACTCTTGTCGACGAAACTCTTCATGCGAATGGCTTGGTACTTTTTCGCTATAATTAATAGTGACAACATAAAAAATCAATGTTTTAAATTGTTAATAAATATTAAATAAAATGTTTTTCTTAGTTTTGGAAAAGCCATTTGCATGCATATTGGCCGTAGCTTTAAAATGACATATCGTTCATAATTATCCGATCAAAAATAAAGAAAAAATTTTGATTTTATTTTAACATTGATCTTATGGAGTGTCAGCCAACATGGCCGACAGCTAGAGCCGACCCTTAAAGCCACATTCAGGATGACATAAGCAGACAACCTTCGCAAAGATAAAATATTCAACTGCATAAATAATTGCAAGGAATGTTCTAATTGATATAATAATATGTTTCTGAGTTTTAATTATAGGGTTAAGTGCGATTAGGTTTATTAACAAAACCTAACAATAGAGGTTTCTAATGCAATATTCCAGACTGAGGCCTAACAATGTAACTTGACTACAAAGTTTGCGAGTACTTAGTTATTACCAGAACTTAGATACTTACACAGGACTTAGCTAAGTATACTAATGGCTTTGGTTTCTCTGAGTCTTGGAGAAGTTCAGTAACCTGTAATAGGATTTCTATGTTTTAATTATGGCGTTTACTGACTAGGCTGTGCAAAGTTGGAGTGGTTGTACTGGGAAAATAATATGTCTTTTAAACAAACTGGTACTAACCCATTTGTGTATTTAATTGTTTTATGTAATCATCTAACAATATCTTACACTAATCCTATACTCATGAATGGTGCAATTTGTTTCTTTTATATTAAATGCAGAAATTTAATAAACTAAGGCCAATGCCGCTGCTCGCTTCGCTCACCAACCTCTGCTGCCACCATATCGAAGCCAGTGCAAACATATTATTGTAGACTCTTATATTTTCACGGAAATGGCGATTGAGTGGTGATTTATACATAATGTAGAACAGATATTGAAATATACACGCACATCCCCAGTAATTATAATTACGGATTACGTTATAATTTCACCATCAGTATTTAAAATAATCAATAATCAACATTTCAAACAAATGTTTATATTACCAACTAAAGGAAACAATATAACATGTAACACCAGACGTTTGAATTTTAATATAGTAAACCTTTCGTTTGCTTTTACCTAATCTAAAAAAAAACTGTTGGCCTAGTTGTGAAGAACAAACACGTGATTCTAAATTAAACAAATTGGTTGCAAAAAAACGTATTTCATTTCATTGTAGGCCTAACCTAAACTCTAGTTAAGTTTTTGATAAAAATCAGCTGCTTTAATTAAAATAAGGAACAACATATATTTGAATTATAACACAGTAACGTTTTTCTAGCATTGATTTTTGTTTCTTTTCGTTTAGTTCGTTAATCTAACCTAAGACAGCTGTTGTGAAGAATAATATTTTTTTTCTAAATTTTATGAGTTGGTTGCTATGGTAACGAATTTGAACAAATAATTATGTGTTGGTAAGCTTGTGATCCAAAAATTTTTTTTCTGAATTTTCACTTTGAATTTTACGTTTCAAAATAAAAATGTTGAGTGCCATTAAAAAAGTTATACAGGGTGACTATTTTAAGTGTGCCACCATTGGTATATCAGAAGCGTCAAGATTTACAGGAAACTTTAAATGGGGGACTTCACCTACTTTTTAGTGGCCATTAAAAATATGAATTTGAAATTTCGAAAATATGCCGCCATTTTCCAATATGGTGGCCAACTGTTTCGAATTTCTTATGGGAACCCCTATTTTGTATGACGGATTTGGATTTAACATGTAATTGTAAGACTTTTTTACTCTTGGTGTTTTTTTGATAAACTTAACCGTTTAGCCGCTAGGAGCGCTGAAAGTTTCAGAAACTCTTATTTCAACAATTATTAAAGAGGCTTATTTTTAATTTGCAAACAATCAAATTTAACTCAAAGTGCAATATGTTTTACAATGGAATGTTAAAAAGCTGTTGCAAATTCATAAATAATTTATTTTATACAAAAACGTACTTAAATTACTGTTAAAAAATCTCAGGAAGTGCTCGGAAAATTATGCAAATAACTTATTAATTTAGCTCAAAATAACTTTAAAATATTTTGTTTCTAGAGTAATTCTGGGTATTGTTGACAACTACCAAGAAATACATTTTTCCTTTTTATGGTCAATATCTCTGTTGTCCTTTGAGCTACAGATAAAATAAAAAGAACATTGAGTTTGACATTAAAAAAGTAAACTTTTTTGTCTCTTGTAATTTTTTTGTAAAGTTAGTGGTTTTTGAGATATTGACATTACAAATGATAAACACACGCCATTTTGAAAATACTTAAAATAATGTTATAATTTTTCGTACAGTGATAAAAGATTACGCAACAAATAAGGATACAAAGTTTTAGCTCAATATCTTTGCTACTTCCAAAAATATTAAGTATTTTGTAAAAATCACATACAGACTGACAGACAGGAAACGAATAGAGATAGGACACATGTTGTATTGCATTAGTTGCTTGTTTTTAGCAGACAAATACGCCCGTGAAGTTTCGGACAGTCGAAACTGGATACCCTGTATATTATGTGTTTGCACTCCAATGTATTTTACGTCTGATTTGGTCCAAACACATATGGTTTCTAAGACGCTAGACGGGGTTCGTCATTAAAAAAAATCCACAACCATAAGTACGTTTCTTTACTGGAAGCAACAATTGTTTTGAGGATTTTCTTACTAGAATAAACATTTTTGTGGAATTTATTTAAATAAATAAATATAGGAGATTATTCTGCATATTTAGTTTTTTTTTACACTACCTTACAGCTCGTCTGGTTCCCCCAAAATCGTTCGAAACTTAATATACCATAAAAGTAACTGCTTTAAATTCAAGTGTGGGCCGCTTAAAAATTTGACCCATGCCGCTTACACCTGCTTCGGCTGCTTCCATCGTAGTCGAAGCCCAATTCTACGCATTTAACGAGTTGAAATATCTACACAATACTTAATTAGACCTAGATAACGTTTGTTATTTTGAACGGTATTTTGATTTAAATGAGTTTTTTCCGATGCGTGTCTAATTAATCTGTGTGTTCTTTCTCACGGGGCTTACTAGTAATTCTAATAATGTTTAGGTAGTAATCAATAAACGGTGAAACCTTATAACTGGGTTAAACCAATGACGTCAACAGAAGACTTCAACGCTGCAATAAGAACACAAACTGTCTTAGTTTAGTACAGTCACGTACGGGAATTTATCGGGGTTTTATTGGCGGTACAGTCAAGCTGTGAAGTTCCCTGGAGGTGTCTCTACGGAAATCAATGTATTGCCTTCTTTCATATAGAAAATGTTTACTTGGATATAGTAGAGCCTAAATACGTTCCAGTCCGAGAGTAACAGGTGGAAACCCGGCGGTTCTGCCGTGTTTTGTTACTACGGTTACTTCGACAATTTACAGGATATGCTCAGAATTCAACTGAAGCATTTTTATCGGATATGCGTTTTTTTGCATTTAAGATTTTATTACTTACATCTAGGTGAGTTTTATTATTGCACTTTACAACTTAAATATTGTAAAAGTTGTAAAAACGTTTAAACCTTGACCTTTGAAAAATTTCACTCCATATTAACACAGTGAAACTGAGCAACGCATCCAAAAATAAAAGAAGGGTTGACAGTGTAGACAAGAAGTTGATATTTGATAAGTGTTTATCCCGTTTACTTTTATTCATTTATTTGTTTATTTTATTAATTTAAATTGAAAAACTTTAAGTGCTAACATCCCTTGTTCATCAAGCAATAATTTCTAAAAATATGAAGTAAACCGATTGCGTTATGACTTAAAGAATAGTTTGTAAATGAAAATACCACCTTCGGAAATTATGTTTTACTAGCTGTCCCGTACGGCGTTGCCCGTGATGGTTGGTATTTTCAGTCTTTTTAACGTAATTGTATTCTTTTTAAGTGTTCAGTCAGTGAGTGGTATTCGGCTTTTATATATATATAGGTCTTAAATAATAAAAGCACTATTGTCATAATAATAAAAGATCTGAAATTATGATTTTAGTAACTTTGATCCCCCCAAACCCCTCCTAAAATTTCGAAATTTGCATACCCTTTCTTAGTGAGCACCTATGGTCCTAGAGGAAGCTACATACCAGATTTCATTCCAATCCGTTCGTCAGTTTTGAAGAAATCGTTTTTTTAATAACTTTGATCCCCAAACCCCCCTAAAATTTCCAATTTTTTCAAACCCTTTCTTAGTGAGCACTTATGGCCCTAGAGGAAGCTACATACCAAATTTCATTCCAATCTGTTCGGTAATTTTGGAGAAATCGTGATTTAGTAATTTTAACCCCCGAAACCCCCTAAAATTTCCAATTTTTTCAAACCCATTCTTAGCGAGCACCTATGGCCCTAGAGGAAGCTACATACCAAATTTCATTTCAACCTTTTCGGTAATTTTGGAGAAATCGTGATTTAGTAATTTTTAACCACCAAACCCCCTAAAATTTCCAATTTTTTAAAACCCTTTTTTATTGAACTCTTATGGCCCTAGTGGAAGCTTAGTGGATTTTTTTTTAAAACAACCCGCTTTATGGCCAAAAAACCCCCAAAAACAGTTATTATTATTATTATTAGCTAAACGAGAATTTGTAGAAAGATGCGGGTTTCTGTATATGGTAGGGCACATTAAAGGCTACAAATAAGACAAATTTTATCAAAATCGTTAGAGCCGTTTTTTAATAAAAAAATAATAACTGATTTTTTGGGGTTTTTTTGGCCAAATTGGGGTTGTTTTTCAAAATTGTTCAAAACCCTTTTTCGTGCATCTATACAGGCGTACTGGACATGTCTGGTGCAAATTTGGTTGAAATCGGTTGAATAGTTTTCTCTCTTGCTTTGTATACTTTTATTAAAGTAGGCGATTAACTAATAAATATTATTATTATTAGCTAGAGAGAAAACTATTCTTTCGATTTCGAACTAATTTGCACCAAACACGTCAATTATGTCTTTATAGATGCACGTAAAAATGTTTTGAAAAATTTTGAAAAACAACCCGCTTTATGGCCAAAAAACCCCCTAAAATCAGTTATTATTATTAGCTAAACGAGAATTTTAGAAAGATGCGGGTTTTTGTATATGGTAGTGCACATTAAAGGCTACAAATAAGCCAAATTTTATCAAAATCGTTAGAGCCGTTTTTTTATAAAAAAAAAATAACTGATTTTTTGGGGGGTTTATGGCCAAAAAGGGGGTTGTTTTTCAAAATTGTTCAAAATCCTTTTTCGTGCATCTATACAGGCGTACTGGACATGTCTGGTGCAAATTTGGTTGAAATCGATCGAATAGTTTTCTCTCTAGCTTTGTATACATACAGACATACAGACATACAGACATACATACAGACATACATGCAGACATACATACATACAGACATACAGACAGACATTTTGTAAAAACCACTTTTTTGGACTCAGGGGGTCCCAAAACAGATTTTTCCACAAAAAACTCAACATCGTTTTTTTTGCGATCACTATACTTTCTCTATACTATAGTATAGTGAGAAAGTAAAACAAACGCTTATTGTCTTTGGTTATTGGTCAGATGAATTGTTAATATAATAAAACCATAAACGTTTGATCTTCTGTGAATTTACAAATAAATACCTACTGGATAACTGGATTGACTTTGAAATCGCACAACACTGTCAATGGTTGCCTAAACGACAGTATTTTACATATTTGGAAGTAAAACCATATATTTAAGTGCCTATGTTTAAAATAATTGTTTTTTTGTTTTGTTATTTTTCCAAAAAATGTATTTCATGCCTTTGGAGTGCAATGTTTAGTACGACACTTTTTCTGTAATATTTGCTTCCTGGCGGAAATTTTTTCAACACTTATTTAAGACTAATAACAAAATTATAGTATTTTTCAGTTGGGCATCGAATTAACCTGTCCGTTGATTAGTCTACAAACAAAATAAAAATAGTAGACAAGTAATCGTATCCTGACAGCTTAAACAAGAGTAAACCACTTTTCGTTTTACTTCCGCCGTCTTACCACAAACAGGAAATTACAAATTTTTAAAAACTTTCCCTCAAAGATATTTACATCGCTGCAGACCATGATTAACCACGTCAGTAAACCGAAAGTTTAAGTGTTAACCTTGCGTGCTACAGTATACAAACAAATGTAGCCTTTATTTAAAACAAGGACCGTTTGAGCAGTGGATTAGAAAACTTCCTAAAGTAGAGATTTGTTATCTCAGTATAATATTACTATGCCTGTTTTTCCAAGTCCGCATATGTATATCATCTATTTCTTGTAAAATGCTCACGAACATTGCAACAGATGTGTGCCCTTACTAACAGCTTGAAGAAAGAATAAAGTCCAATATTTGCCTTTACAGAAAAACAGCAAGCTGCTGCATTGCTTGGAGCGGACTTAAACTTACGTTCCTGTATTTTCTTTCGCTATTTTGAGCCACGAATTTTCGTTTTCCCTCATTTGACTGACGATGACTTAAACACAGTTTTAGATGTACAAAAACTGATTTGACAATCGTTTTTAGTAAAATGTAAATTTTAATTGTGTATCACACCACTAACTTCCCGTTAACAAAAAAATTAAGTTCATTGCAAAATGGCGGATACAAATGTCATCTTCTCTGAAAAGTGTTGTTTTTTATGGCTGTAAATAACTGTATTAATTTCTATGCCGTAAGGCTCGTACATTTTGAGATTAAGTGTGTTCTTTTAATACACTCTGTCGGCTTATATGTGTGTTTATATGGTTGTTGGGGGAGGGGGGATTTTTGTACTCTTTACTTCCAATTTGGTCCAAATTTATACTCACGTTGGTTTTTTTAAGTCGTTCCAACGAGTTCGTTAACAAAAATATCCAAAAACCGTAAACACGTTTTTCGACCCGATACCGTATATATGTTTTTTGAGATTTGTACAGAAAAGAAATATTAGAGATTATTCTCCACATTTGTTTTTTTAGCCTGTCTGGTTATACCGAAATCTACTAAAACGTAAAATAATAATAAAACCCTAAAATACAAGGCCAATTTATTTGATTCGAGCAAAGCGAAGCATTCAATTACCCAAGCCGCAAGGTAGAGTGGGAAAAATGAGCCGGGGCTGGAGGGTGAGGTGCAAAACAAATTCTACTAATATAGCCTATTTTGTACACGCAGAAAGCTATTCAGCACCTTCGTGAGTAGACCAATTTCAAAATTCTTGGTTTGAACCCTGAAACATAATAATCTTAATTTTCTCAACTCACGTAAACGGTTAGCTGCGCGATGAAGTTATTTAGAAAATGGAATGTCCCAAATTCAATATTTAATACCAACACTACATTGTGCGAGAAAACCTTTATTCTCTACTGACGTCGCTGATTGGTTTATTAAATTCCTAAAGTTCTGTTCAAAGAGGCTTAGTGCTGTATTTGGAGTGTTTTACCTTAGCTTTTAGAATATCCGAAATTATGTATTGCTTTACATTAATTAACATTAAATTAATGTTTAGCAATTAAAGAGTTATTAAGCTATAGTTACAATGTAGCCTACGATAAAACCAAAGAAGTATAAATAGACACCAAACTACGCAATAATATGTTTCATTTTAGGACATTTATTAGAGAATTTCCATAGGAAAAATGAGCTATTGCTATGGTAAGACCCAAGGCCGGGAGTTGCAAATGAGCACCGATCATGGTCCCCAGAACACGTTTTGGTGTGTCATTAAAAATCGTATATAATATATAGGCCTATATATGTATATATGTGTTCACATACTAGCGGCCGCACTTTAAGTCCGATTTGGTTCAAATTTGGCGCACATGTTGGTTGTCTACGTCGCTCGGACGAGTTCGTTAGCCAAAAAAATCCAACAATCGGAAGCACGTTTTTTGACCGGAAGTAACAATTTTTCAGATTTTTCCTACGAGAATGAATTTGTTTTTGGGTTTTTTCTACAAATATAAATGTAGGATGTTATTCTGCACATTTTGTTTTTTTACGCGACCTTATAGCTCGCTTGGTTTCTCCAAAATCGATCAAAACGTAAAATACCATAGAAGTACCCGGTTCAAAGCCATGTGGTGGATTCCACCGTGGGGTTGGCGGGCGAAGCACGCAATGCATTGTGTATTGAAGATACTCCCAATATGCGGAATGGCATACGAACCATTTTGCAGCTATTCAGCACCGTCGTGAATAGACCTATTTCACAAATTTTTGGTTGAAACTTTAAAACATAGGCCTATAAACTTAATTTTGGAAATTTGCTTAAGTCACGTCAGCGGGTCAGGTGCGTAGTCGAATTATTTAATTTTTAAAGTAGCATAGATATGCCAAATAATTTCCATGAGCAAGTTCCATATTTCCGAATAAAAATAATATGGAAAAATTAACTTCTATAAAAGCAAGTATACGGTACCATATTAGTATAGCGAATCCAAATTGTGGTGTAAACTGTCATTTTAAAGACATATGTTATATTTACTGAGCAGATATCAACAATAAACCCCACTTCAAACAAATAACAGCTGATTTAGCTCATCGTCTGTAATACTTAGCCTAGATTGTACTTTATGGTAATATAAATATAATTTCCATTGAATAAATTACATTAACAATTTATAAACAAAGTTTTTCGAACTATTACAGTTATTTGAATACTGTAATTTCAAAATTCCAAGGATCGAGTCCTTCATGACTTTGTACTTCATGAATAATGCGGGTGCTTGAATTATCAATACGCGGGCCGATGCATAATGCATTCCTTGTAAATACGGCTCCCATTGTGTTCAACAGATTATATCTTGCGCTGGAGAATTTAATGCCGAGTACGTATACATGCTCGATGCAGGATATTACTAGAAATAGCAATATCGCAAGATGGTTGGATATTGGTATGGTTTCCATCTGCTTTGGTTTATGTAAGTTAAGATTAGGTTTTGTAAGTACGATTGAAATAATTCAAAAATTAATTCACCTACTATTCAGTTTCAATTGCAACGATAATATTAAAATAGTTCGACCACTCAGCTGAAATGCTGACGTGAGTTAAGCGAATTTACAAAATTAAGATTGTATGTTTCAGGGTTTCAACCAACTATTTAGGAAACTGTTTTACTCACGACGGTCCTGAGCAGTACGAAATGTATTAGTAGTATTTGTTTGCGCCTAAGCCTCCAGCTTCGACTCAAGGGTTCCTTCGTTTGCACCTTGACCTTGCGGCCTCTTTTTATGAGCTTCACTTCGCTCACAGTATGGTATTTTACGTTTTGCTCGATTTTGGGAGAAACCAGCTGGATATAAATAAAATCGTGTAAAAAACAAAAAACAAAAAGGTAAAACTCTTAAAAAGTTTAATTATCGTACAAAAAATTGAAAAAAATTGTTACTTTCGGTCAAAAAACGTATTTCCAGTTGCTTGATTTTTTTGGCTAACGAACTCGTCCAAGCGACGTAGACAACATAAGTGTGTAAGAAATTTGGACTAAATCGGACTTAAAATGCGGCCGCTAGAGTGCGAACAAAAATATATATCTATTTACAATTTTTAATGTGTTACGAATTGATGGGGTGTGTGATCAGAAATATATATTAGTTATATTGATTATTAGAGTTGGTAAGTTTAGTGTAAAGATATTACTTTGCGTAAGACAGATAGAGGTAAACAAGGAAGCATAACAAGGAAGGATGAGCTTGGCGGAAGTGTTTTTGTGATGCACGGAAGAACAGTGTAGTTTGTCAACACGGAAGTTAGATGGGTTATATAAGCATAGCCCTAATCTAGATTCGAGGCCAGTCTGTTAAGGAGTTGGGCCGGTAGCTAGGCCAGTCTGTTAAAGTGTGGGGCCGGAAAGCTAGGCCAATTAGCTAGGGACGTTTGGCCGGGACTTGGCCAAGTGTTGTGATTGAGAAACTGAGGGTTGGAAGCTGGACAACACGAGACAAGTCATCACTACGAGAAGTCTACAGGAGATAGAAGGACGAAACCGGTTCTGCAATAGAACGAGATTTGAGTGAGTCACAGAATACTTAGTCTATTAGTATCACATTGAGTTTGGAGTCAAAAGATTAACGGGAAAGTTTAATTAAAGTAAATTCAGTAGCTTTGTTTACCTAGTTCTTGTTTCAGTCTGTCATACGAAAGTAGTATCTAGTAAAGGAAATGTATGTAGAGCATAAGTATAGGATAATGTATCAAACCATATTATGTTTATGTTATTGCATTGTACAAATAAATATAGAGAGATAAGTTTTGCCACTGAACCACTGGAATGCATTGTTATTGATCTGTCTCTTTGTTATTAACATATTAACCTAGTGTTTGAACCCGGGTAATAAGGGTAGCTATTTCAACCCCTAACAAATGACATCCCAAAAAGTGTCCTTGGGACCATGATCGGTGCTCATTTACTACTCCCGATCTTAAGTCTTACCATAAGGGTCACTGCGATGGCTCATTTTTCCTATGGGAATTCGCTAATAAGGGAAAACGTGTTATCCTATGTGAGTAAAAACCTGAAAATTCGTTTTCTACCATTTGAAGAAATTTGTGTTTATACAAATAGTATACACAATTTGTGGAATATAACCACGGGCAACACTACTTTCAGTTTATGTCACAAAGTTGTTGAGCTCCCGCAGTAAAAACTGTAAGACAAGTAAACTTGAAGTTTGTCTAAGCAAAGTGCTCAATCTTACTCCGGCAACTTGCAGAAACAATGGTGAAGTTTTGAATATGAAGTTTTAAATGTAATGTTGGAGCTCAAATTGTCGGATGTGTTGGTAAACTTGCATAAGACAAAAGTAACCAGAATAAGATGTATTTACTAACGTCTTCTATTTTTGAGTTTATTACTGTGCATATTAGCTTACTTATATAATAGTTCATCATAGCCTTACAAGTTTGGTGACCTTGTGGACAATTAATTATTTCTGGAGACATACCGTGCTAACTTTCGTACGGATTGCTTTAAGAAAGAAAAAGTTGTCATTGTAATACAGAATAAACGGTACCAGAAACTGGGACATACTTTCTCACAAACATATTTAAATTATTAAGCAGATTCACTATGACTTCATAATTGTACTTAAGTAGGAGAGTAACTAATAAATATTATTATTATTATTAGATAGAGAGAAAACTATTTAATCGATTTCAAACAAATTTGCACCAAACACGTCAATTAGGCCTGTATGGATCCATGAAAAAAGGTTTTGTAAATTTTGAAAAACATCCTACTTTTCATCCAAAAACTCCCCAAAAATAAATTATTATTATTAATAGAATTTCTAGAAACATGCGGGTTTTAAGGGTACATTAATTAAGGGCTA
>JAGFPH010021029.1:0-13688 GCA_018207615.1 Philaenus spumarius | reverse complement strand
TTTGATGTACATGTGCACAGATTGTTTAGGTAAGAAGATGTTCAATTCATTTAAAAATTATTATTTATATGAAAAGGTGACTTTTATAGAACGCTTGAAATAGACCTGTTTTAATTAGTTTTTATCAATTCAATAAATATAGGCCTAGGCCAATAATTAAGTTTAATATTTAATTTAATATACAGGCGAATTGTGGGAAATATATATATATTCCTACTATAACGAAATTTAAAAAAAAACAAGAAAAGAAAATAGTGACGTTTCCTGTTTTGCAAAAGATTTGTAACAGATGTAAAATAAAATAAAAATACGAGTTTGGTCAACGAGATCCAGAAACGAAGGTGAAGGCCCCCAACACAGTATTAGCACTAGCACCAGAATAATAAACATATTTTCCATACCATTTTCGCCAAAAAGTACCCAACCAAAATGTATCGTAGATTATGTACCATGTACCATTCAGCTGTATAAACCTATTCGCTTTCGGAAATAGAGATAGGTAGGGTAGTTTGTTAACGAAATATTCAAGAATATAAAAAAAATATATACATAAAAAATTGTGAAAAATTAAACCATTTTGAATTAATAGTTCAAACAACAAAACCATGAGATATTTATATGTCTACTCTAAGTTTTCCGTCCTGTTCAAATGTAGCATATTTGGTTTACAGGGAAAGTTAACTTGAAGTATTGTGTTTACAAAGATACCAAAATATCTCTAAAAAAAAATTGTGGTCCCACAAATATCACGGGTAACGCTGTTTATTGGTTGGAAAACTGGCCAAAGGCAAGGGTCTACAAAACGCCCCACAACTTTAGAACTATTTGTCTGATTTTTGATTGAATGACATTATTAGATAGGGGAAATTGTGAAGAATCCAACGATATTTAGGTTTAATTTAGAAGTACTGGGTGGGCTTTAGAGAGATAAGAAAGATGCGTTATTTCGATGTGTTTTATGACGAAATCCGGTGAATTGACGGGCACCGAGTTTGTTGAAAAAACTAATAAACTGCAACGATGATTACGTATGTAAATATACGTTTAGAAAAAACTTGTAAATACAAACATTAAAGTTTGGATCATTACCTTTCCGATTTTGATTTATTGGTTTTGATTTATTGCGATTGGATAATTTTTAGTGGGTGAAATGGGTTAAAGCCACTGTTTTTGTACTAGGAATACATAGCTTGAACATGGAAGAGCACAGGTGAAAGAGAAACTTCCGTTAGAGCTAGATGGGGTTTTTTCAGTCGGGAAACGCCTGCTGTTACAAATACTGTACAGAGTTAGTACTTGTTGACAAATATATTTTTTAGTTTTTTTAACGTTTACACTTTATGCCCTTGATGGAGGACGGGGCCTGAAATAACGTAGTATTTTGAAACGCTCCAAACAAACATTTAAGCTACCAATTAAAATTATAAGCTTATTTGAAGATAGAACAAATTTTTAATTAAATTAAGGGCACTTAACATTCTTGTTAGTTTTAAAGTGTGTAATAATGAGAATATTTCTGAGAGAAATTTAAAAAATAGAAGTTGAGATAAATAAAATTAAAATGTAATTAAATATATGTGTGAGATAGTCCGACTTATGTAGCTGTTTTTTATGAGTCGTTTATAATAATTACAATAATAGTAAACTATAAATTTGCTTTACTGGACCAAATGTATTAAGTTTAATGGAGTGTATTTATACATTATTTTCGGTGTAATTTGTGTTCTTTTGTATTTCACAACATTTTAAAAATAGCGCCGTAACACGTTAGTACGAAGGGGATGCGGAATACTACCCCCCGGAAAACTACCCCCCCAGGTGAAACGTGACGTCACGAAATCTGCCAACTAACAAATATGGGAGCCGTGTCCGCGATTGGAATACTACCCCCCCTAGCAAAAGCGGATCGCCGGAATACTACCCCCCGGAAAACTACCCCCCCAAGCAGGTTCCTACAATTATACTGTTATCGGAAACATACTGTGACTAAACAGTTTAGGTTAGTCCTCTAGTTTTTTTTTTACTCTAATTATATAAAGTGATAATACAAACGCATCGAAACTTGAGTGTGCGTGACTGGAAAACTGCCCCCCCGATCTCTGACGTCAAAATGACGTAGGAACCTGCTTGGGAGGGTAGTTTTCCGGCGACCCAGTACGAAAAAGAATATTTTGATTTAGAAATGCCCTTTATACATCTACAAATTTTATTTAATTAACATAAATATTATATTTCCAAAGAAACAATTTATTGATTAATTCACTAACATAATTGAATTGAGTAAACAGTACAAATTAATTAAAGATGGCATTTTTAGAGCTTAGAAATTGTCACTCTCACCATGATAAAACAAACAGGTTTGAATTTCCTGGCTGTGTGGACTTGGGCCGTTCTTGCACAGAAACTGCTGTTTTTATATCTGGAGTATATAGCTTCGAAGTAGCACGTGTGGGTTATAGGTGTTCTGTTATACAAATCATAAAATAATATTCTAATAAATAATATACACAATACGCATTCGTGTTGCAATTTAGTTTTTTAAAATGCTTTTTATTTATTATGTAAATGAGATTTTGTAAGTACAAAGTTTGAATTTTATTCCTAACACAATACAAAATTAATAATGAAAAATAATTTGCAAGCCGGATCCGAAATTTTATAAAGAATATTCAGTTCTTTTTTTCAACACTTAATTACAAAAGATAGATTTATAAAATGGTTTGAAATGAGGCAATGTCAAAGCGTTCAGCTGCAAGAAATTGCACTGTTTAGATAGGGATATAGTGAGAAGCGCTTTCGTTTCCGGTTGCTTTCTCGTTTACTGGAGCAGAGCTTTAAGCAGACGTAGCGGTTGCGGACGCGGGTGCGGACGCAGACGCGGGTAGTACATTTTGTATTGCGTTAAATGGAACCTTTTCACACTGAACAAGTGCGGACGCGGAGACCTGTACTAAACATGCGGGCCCGCAAGTCACCCGCACTTGCCAAAAACCTATGTGCGGATGCGGACCCGCATATTCTATTTTTAACACCCAAGTTATATGTAACCTTTCACACGAACTATTTTTACCAGCAGTTTCTTTCTTAATTTTGCAGAGTGAAGACGTATTACAATACAGGGTGATTCAGTAAAGCGTAGCGGGCTATGCAGATTCAGATTATACATGCAAATATAAGTCGAAAATGTAAAATAACATTTTTTCGATTTCGGCTTAGTTTAGCCGTAATCCGCCATTTTGTTTGTTTACAAAAACTCACTGTAACTCTGGAAATAGATAAGATATAAAGTTCAAATTTGGAATAAGCATTTTATATGTTACGATTAACATACAAACATATATACCAAACACAAAGAATTTATTTTTATAATTTTCAAAATGGCGGCCGTTAAAAATTTTTAACGTGGAATATTTTGAAAACCGTTAACTTTACAAAAAATGTACAAGAAACAAAATATTTTCCTTTTTTAACGACAGACAAAATGTATTTTTTTGTAGTTTCAGTAGGTCAAAGGACAACCAAGTTATCGACAAAAAACATAATTTCGATATCTTATCTATTTCCAGAGTTACAATGAGTTTTTGTAAAAAAACAAAATGGCGGATTACGGCTAAACTAAGCCGAAATCGACAAAATGTTATTCTACATTTTCGACTTATTTTTGCATGTAAAATCTGAATCTGCATAGCCCGCTACGCTTTACTGAATCACCCCGTATATTTTAAAAGTGAGTAATGGATAAAACCAACAAAATGGACGAAGAAATTGACATAGGATATTTAATTGCTCTTGTGAGACAGGAATCTTTTATTTGGGACAAAACTCTGCCGGAATACCACTCAAGAACAATAACAACAGACGCTTGGAGGAAGGTCTGCAGTGAGGTAAATCCCCAATTTGACAGTATTTGACAGAAAATATGTAATTTTCACTTAAATAAAGAACATAAGTGAATTACAAAAATTTTTTGAATTCGTTTGAACTTCAAAACCTTTCAAAACTGTAGTGTAGATGTTCATGGCTTAACCGAAAAAATTGTTATCCGAAACGGCTTTTTCGTCCCTTTAGTTCGGTTAACCGGGGTTTTACTGTAATTATAAATTGTCAACATGGTAAATGTACATATCCTGCAATTAAACATTTTACTCAAAATCCTTACCTTAAGGTTACTGCCAGACGTTCCTCAGGTTGTTAGATTCTTTCTCAGATGTGTTTCAACTTTTCCTAAAAGTTCATAAAATGTTGAGGGAAACATTCGAAAAAAGTTAAGAAACTTCTCTTCTTAACTAATTATTTAGGCTCACAAATGCACCTAATAGTGGTCTCTCTGCATTTATTGGATGCACCCACATCGTTCGGTTTATTCTCCTGTATTTTAAATATAGTAAGTACAAAATACGCAACTTTATTCGATCCATGACGGTGTAATAAACTCAACTGAATTAAAACTGGCGGGTTCGTCTGAAAAGGGCTGAGCATAGTACCCACGTCCTCTCCGTCTGAAAGAGGCCTTATATAGAAATGTCAGTAACTGAAGTCACGATGACACTATTAAAAAACCATCACTCGCATTGTTATTGTACCATACCACAGGTTTTGAATTGCACGAAAAAGAAATAAACGTCACCAATTTAAAGTTTGTTTGATTATTAGGCTATACAAAAAGAAGTTCATGAGATTACTTACAAGAGGTATAATACAAGATTTACTGCGCATCCATCAGTGGTAAAATGATCAACAATGATCTGCGGTACAAGAACACAAGGCACGACAAAACTATTCCGATAAGTATGTAGTCTAACAAATAGAAACCCAATAGTTGAATTCGTAAAAGTTCATATTGAAAAAAGCATTAAACAAATTTAAAGTTTATTTGAAAGAATTTTTCAATATTTTTAAAATTTATAATTGTTCAAATTGGACAAAAATAAAATAATATAAATTTATTATGAAAGAATATTGTATAGTTCATTTTAAGAGATTTGATTTTCTTCTTCTCAGTAATTTTATGTTTGTTAAAAAATGTTTTGAATTTAAATAAATTATTTAAAAAATCATCTTAATAGTTTTGTTGAATTGCAAACTTGTTTTTCAGTCTGAGGTTGATTATCTTTCTAAGTAATTTCATTGCTCTAATCGTGTTAGTTAACAAAGATTAGAGCGACAATTACAATTACTTTATTTTTGTCATATTTTAAAAGAAACTTTTAAAGTTTTAAAATAATTATAGTAATATGCGATGCGTTTTTCACTGATTGTTTTGACCCATGATTTTGAGTTTTCGTTCATTTGACTGAGGATAACTTAAACACGGATTTATATTCAAAAACGGATTTGATCATCGTTTTCATCAAATTTTAAAATACTGTAGCAAACGACTACCTTCAGAAAAAGACTCGTGCACTTTGAGATATTAAGGCTACGGCCACGCTAAGCGACCCGGTCGCCGCGACCTGGTCGCTGCGACAAAGAAAAAAAGTGGAATGCATTGAATGATATAGATACGGCCACGCTAGGCGACCCGCGACCAGCCACAGCAAATAGAACGCGACCGAGAGCGTTTTCTGGTCGCGGCGACAAATACGCTCCTCATGTTATCTTATGGAGCCGGCCACGCTTGGCGACAGGACGCTCCCCCCACCCTTCTCTACTCCACCTGCTTTATGTGCGCTTTGATGCTAGTTCAGTGTTTTCAGAACCATGCCTTTTGACAAATGAAGAGAAGAATAAAGAAGGAAAGTTATTATTATTATTTTTATTACACAATCTTATTACACAATTTTTTACTTATTAAATTCGCAAAGTAAAAAAGGAGAAATAGAATCAAGTGGGTGCATTCGTTAAACGTTCAAAGGCCTATTTTAGGTGCTTTAGTGCTGTCACTGAAGATTAAGAAATTATGAAAAAACGTGTTCCAATCATTTTAGTATGTCTGTAAGGCCATTTGTTTTGAAAGTTTTTTTTTTTGTAGCCGCGCACACAATAACTCACCAAATTTTCACAATAGCTCACAGGCGCGTTGGAGGCAATCAAACACGTTTTACCGTAAATATTATTCCTATATTTTTATAGGCCTAATCGTTAAACGGTCTAAAAATGTATACAGGAACTTAATTTTTGTATAGTATGTTTATACATATGTTGTTTATATCTAGTATTTATTTTATTGAAATCTGGTAAATATTTTTAGAGAAAATGGGGTTTTACTTTTACTGAACATGCGTTTTCAATATCTGAAAGTGTACGGTACATGTCTTCCGTCAAAACTGAATTTTTTTAAAAATATTCAAGTGGTTTTAATAAAATGTATAGGCACATATAAACAATATTTGTATAAAAAAACTATACAAAATGGAGTTCCTATACAAAGTTTTAAACCGTTTAATGATTAGGCCTATAAAAAGTTACGAATAAAGTTTACGGTGGCGTATTTTATAGGTGACGGGCTCGTATAAGCAAAGGGCGGTGTATGAGTTAATTAGTATCCATTATTTAATAGAATTTTATTTGACTTAAGCAATTAAAAAAATATTAAACAAATATTAAGTACTTAGGACTAAGACTAAAAGCTTTGACTTAATAACGAAAATTAGAGCTACGACTAAAAGCCTAAAGCTTATGCTAGGTTTTTATTCAACGTAAATAATGTACTCTTTTATTTTATTAAAGCATTTTTAATAAGACAATTGAAGCAGGAAAACATGTAAATTATTCAAAAGATATTCGTCAATCAGTAGCAATCATATCCTCATTCAAAGAAGTCATCTTTTACAACTGTGTTACCGCGACTGTCGCTAAGTGTGGCACCTACCCGCGACCAGGTCGCGGATAAAAATTTCCCCGCGACCGGGTCGCGGCGACCAGGTCGCCTAGCGTGGCCGTAGCCTAAGGCTCGGCTCCCTACATTCAAAACGGCGAAGTTGGGTACCAATTTCAATGTTAAATAACCAAAAAATACCTTCACTATTAAGCATATTTTTGTGTTGTTTTTGTCAAAAAACGAATGCTGTATTTTTTTTCTTAAAGTAAAATAAATTGTGGGTGTTGATTGCTAACGTTTTTTACAATATCTCTTTTTGCAACTAAGTGAAAAATTAATAAAGTTTACTATTTTTTACTATATATATCTTACGTTTATGAAAGCAATAAAACGGTTTTTGAAAATGTATTCAGCAATCAACATCCGCATATGACAGTATTTCAAAATGAAACCAAATTTTTAAATTTATTCTACGCATTAACGGGAAAAAATTACTTATTCTGTAGCATTGCTCTTATGGGAATCAGATTAATATGCGGACAGGGTAGTGCCCCCTTAAGGCTTGGCTCCCTACATTCAAAATTATTTATTGTTTTACGTTTATGAAAACAATAAAACAGTTTTTGAAAATGTATTCGGCAATCAACATCCGCATATGATAATACTTGAAACCAATTTTTTAAATTTATTCCACGAATTAACGGGAAAAAATGACTTATTCTGTAGCATTGCTCTTATGGGATTCAGATTCAATATGGCGGACAGGGTAGCGCCCCCTAAAGCCTTTCTAGACTTTTCAAACAGCCTGTATAATGAAGTAATCAGTGGAATTAGAGCGTGGGTAAGGTTGTGACAAAAGAGGTCTTGTCTGTGGCGGCGCCTGGCAATTGACATTGTCGAAGAACGTTGCAGGTCTTTGACCCAAATCTCTGAACCCTATACTTTTTGGGTAATTCTTGAATTGTGTTATTATTTAAAATCTAAGGCTTCGAGAGCGATGAACTTTAAAGGATAGCAGTCTGCAACGACTTATTGAGGATTTTAGTCAATTTATTAGGATACGTCTAAACTAGTCTACCTGTTTTAATATTTGAAACATGTACACTTTGTTAGCGACTCTTGTGGGAGGTTATGTTCACATTTATTCGTATTTGCTGTCAATGAATAAATATTAATTCATACACAGGTAACTATAGGTCCATCAGTTTATAAAAATGAAACCACAGCAACAAATTATAAAAATGACTTCTATTGCAATTTTAGTTTTAATGTATAAGGAAAAGGTCAATTTAATTCAATGATAACTTAATTATTATAAAACTTGATAATTTAATTATTTAATTTAATTTATAAGTATTCATTGATTTGTGTTTTTCTTAACGTAAAATATTAATTAGTTTAATTCATTGAAATAACCTTCAAAATTGTAGTTATCAGTTTGGAACTATGTTGAACTGAAATAGAAATACGGAACAAATATATTTCGGGTACTTTTGCCAAATATACATTGTTCAAAGAATTATTTACAAATGATAATCATATTTAAATTATGTGTAGCTTTGTGTTGTGTTTTTTTACCTGTTTGTATATAAGTATTCAAACGCCCTACATAAAATATTAAGGCAAGACAAATTATTGACAGAGGTTTGCTTGTTAAGCTGGAAGCTTTTTCCGAAAGAATTTACTATTTTCTTATATCACCAAGTCTAAACTATATATTCCTAATACCAGAACTGTGATTTTGATGTACATGTGCACAGATTGTTTAGGTAAGAAGATGTTCAATTCATTTAAAAATTATTATTTATATGAAAAGGTGACTTTTATAGAACGCTTGAAATAGACCTGTTTTAATTAGTTTTTATCAATTCAATAAATATAGGCCTAGGCCAATAATTAAGTTTAATATTTAATTTAATATACAGGCGAATTGTGGGAAATATATATATATTCCTACTATAACGAAATTTAAAAAAAAACAAGAAAAGAAAATAGTGACGTTTCCTGTTTTGCAAAAGATTTGTAACAGATGTAAAATAAAATAAAAATACGAGTTTGGTCAACGAGATCCAGAAACGAAGGTGAAGGCCCCCAACACAGTATTAGCACTAGCACCAGAATAATAAACATATTTTCCATACCATTTTCGCCAAAAAGTACCCAACCAAAATGTATCGTAGATTATGTACCATGTACCATTCAGCTGGATAAACCTATTCGCTTTCGGAAATAGAGATAGGTAGGGTAGTTTGTTAACGAAATATTCAAGAATATAAAAAAAATATATACATAAAAAATTGTGAAAAATTAAACCATTTTGAATTAATAGTTCAAACAACAAAACCATGAGATATTTATATGTCTACTCTAAGTTTTCCGTCCTGTTCAAATGTAGCATATTTGGTTTACAGGGAAAGTTAACTTGAAGCATTATGTTTACAAAGATACCAAAATATCTCTAAAAAAGATTGTGGTCCCACAATAGCCCAGTATATAGAGGATAAAAAAAGGGGTTCAGCTTACATTAATTGCGGTAAAAGATTTTTTTTCTAGGATCGTTTGGTATGGTGTGGGTATGCCAAATCTAATTTTGCGACCTCGAAAGTGGGGGGGACAACTTTTGGGGGGCAAAAAACCTCAAAATTTTCGGACTTTTTCCACTTTTTCGCTTATAACTAAAAAACTTTACATATTATGTAAAAAATAGATCTGTAGTAAATTAAAGAAGACAAAATTTCGCGTCGATTAAAAAAATAAAATTCAAAATTGGTCCAGTAGTTCGATTTTTATGGGATCCAAAAAACAGCAAATTTTTCCAACTTTGCCAAAAACTGTGTTTTACCCATTTTCAATTTGCTGTAACTTTCAAACATCAAATTTTATCACTACCCCCCTCCCTAAAAGTTGTAGAGCATCAATCCCTGAGTTCAAAAAACACCGATTTTTCTGAATTGAGCTGATTTAGAAATTTTGTCAACTCATAAAGCAAAATTGGGGAAAACCTTAAATCCACACAATCGGGGTTTCGCTCTTTTTCGATGTCTATGAGTCCGGAAATCAATTCTGAGGCTTAGGTATGTCATCTAAATTCATTATTTTTAAAGAATTTTGTGAAAATTTTAAAATGTAAATAATTATTCATGACTTTTAATTGTAGTGCTGGTTTCTTGTTCACTAAATATACGAGGTGTCTTAAAAGTCCCATGCCCCTCCTTTAACTTTTGTGTTTGTTAAAACAAACTAATATCCCTTGGGAAACGATACTAACTTATCCGAAAGTACTTTTGAAGCAATCGGAAATTTTGAGTGTCCCCTAAAAATGGGGGATTTTGGGGGCAACTCAAAATTTTTAAATGGGAAGTATGGTCATGTGATACCTCATTTTAAAGGTATATTTAAGACTAGGAAAATGGCATAAAGAAAATAAAAATCGGACAACCCAAAACAAAATGGCGACCCTAAACGTGTTGAAATAAATCGACATAAAGTTGCTAATATCTCGAAAAGGAAGAGAAATTCTTACTTATTTGTTTATTTTTATTTCCAACGTTAAAATTGCTTATAACTAAAATACAACACATAAAAACACTTATATCTACATACATAAACAAATTACAATTTATAACTTTAAAAAAACATTAACCTTTGCATACAAAAACATAAAGCCAACTACAGAAATACATACACGCTTCATCACGCATAACCGCAAATAAAAAAGGAGACAACTTAGAGGCATAACCTCTAAGGCTAGGCCTGTGTAGATTATTGCAGAAAAAAACAAAAATAATGAACAAATATTTAAAATTTTGGTCGTTTTGATGGTCTTGGTTGAGGTTCTTTTTCATCAGGCTGGTTTTCGTTATTTGCTGACTCAGATAGGACATCGTCAGTTTCTTCCTCCTCAACTTCCTCGCTGCAAAGTTCCTCATCAGGCTCATCCTCATCTTTCTCCTCAGCGAGGTCGTCCAAGTTTACGTCGAGTTCGATGTATGGACCGTTTGTGTAAAAGCCCCGTCTCCAACCCCATTCAAGAGGGTCTAGCGTGTTTCCCATCCACCATTGAACCTGGAGGAATGTTCTGTAGTTGTGCAGGTCCGCAGCGTCGAGTGTTGGAGGAAGTCGGGGTAAGATGAACTTCGCCTTCGTTGACATCTTCACAAAGAGATGATACCTCAGCTCATTGATGCTGCGGATGGTAGTTCTTCCGGTGTCATACATTGCCATCAAGATCTTCTCCCCAGCTCTGCTGATGTCTGCTGGAGTTGCAGATGCCTTGTAGAACACCACAGCAGCTTCCCTCAATGCTGGGGTACTGTCGATTAGTTTACACAGTTTGATTTTCCCATGCCCGAATGGCGTGGAGGTTATGTCGCAACCAGAGAAGGCATGTACGAACAGGAGGTGTTTCTTCTCGAACTGGTACGATGAGGTGGAGTAGTACGAGTCAGCCTGCCCCTTCTTCCCTGGCTTAAGGAGGTAGATGTTGTTGTAGGTGGCATTACTGGGAGCCCCACACAGGATGACTAGGGCGTCAATATCCTCACTGATCACAAGCACAGTGTCGAAGCTGGTTGATTAAGAACAAGCTGTTGTCACAATCAGTACATCAACGTCCTCTGCTGCCTCCAATACTGGAATGGAAGATTCTTCCAGATGTTCTCTCAACATTTGAATGAGGCGGCTCTTATTCGTTTCATTTCCCAAGAACTTCTCTTGGGAAACAGCCGGGAGTGTACTGTCATCAAACATTATATCGGCTGAAGTCTTCACTTTCGAACGCCGAGCCCTTTCTGAGCTTTTAGTGCCTCGCTGATTCGCCTCACTTGGGTACCCATTTTGAACTCAAGGATTGATGCTCTACAACTTTTAGGGAGAGGGAGGTATTGATAAAATTTTAAGTCGACTCCATCTTAGAAAATTTTGTACAAAATAAAATTTACGAAATCGATTTGGAAGCAATATGTTAGGTCAAGCACTTTTAAATAAACATTTTTTGTCCCTTGAATATTTTTCTAAAAACTCTTATTTCGAGATATAGCAACTTTATGTCGATTTATTTCAACACGTTTTTGGCCGCCATTTTTTTGGGTAGTCCGATTTTTATTTTCTTTATGTAATTTTCCTAGTCTTAAATAGACCTTTAAAATGAGGTATCACATGACCATACTTCCCATTTAAAAATTTTGAGTTGCCCCCAAAATCCCCCATTTTTAGGGGACACTCAAAATTTCCGATTGTTTCAAAAGATACTTTGGGTTAAGTTAGTATCGTTCCCCAAAGGATATTTGTTTGTTTTAACAAACACAAAAGTTAAAGAGGGGCATGGGACTTTTAAGACACCTGGTGCATTTAGTGAACAAGAAACCAGCACTACAATAAAAGTCATGAATAATTATTTACATTTTAAAATTTTCACAAAATTCTTTAAAAATAATTTCCAGATGCATTCAGATGACATACATAAGCCTCAGAATTGATTTCCGGACTCATAGACATCGAAAAAGAGCGAAACCCCGAATTTGTGGATTTAAGGTTTTCCCCAATTTTGCTTTATGAGTTGACAAAATTTCTAAATCAGCTCAATTTAGAAAAATCGGTGTTTTTTGAACTCAGGGATTGATGCTCTACAACTTTTAGGGAGGGGGGTAGTGATAAAATTTGATGTTTGAAAGTTACAGCACATTGAAAATGGGTAAAACACAGTTTTTGGCAAAGTTGGAAAAATTTGCAGTTTTTTGGATCCCCATAAAAATCGTACTACTGGACCAATTTTGAATTTTATTTTTTTAATCGACGCGAAATTTTGTCCTCTTTAATTTACTACAGATCTATTTTTTACATAATATGTAAGCGAAACACTGGAAAAAGTCCGAAAATTTTGAGGTTTTTTGCCCCCCAAAAGTTGTCCCCCCCACTTTCGAGGTCGCAAAATTAGATTTGGCATACCCACACCATACCAAACGATCCTAGAAAAAAAAATCTTTTACTGCAATTAATGTAAGCTGAAACCCCCTATACAGGGTGTTACAAAAATGTGTGATGGGCTATACAGGACCTGATTCTACATGCAAAAATAAGTCGAAAATGTAGAATAAAATTTTTTCGATTTCGGCTTAGTTTAGCCGTAATCCGCCATTTTGTTTTTTTACAAAAACTCACTGTAACTCTGGAAATAGATAAGATATAAAGTTCAAATTTGGAATAAGCATTTTATAAGTTACGAATAACAAGTGTACCAAACACAAAGAATTTATTTTTATAATTTTCAAAATGGCGGCCGTTACAAATTTTTAACGTGGAATATCTTTAAAACCGTTAACTTTACAAAAAAATTACAAGAGACAAAATATTTTCCTTTTTTAACGACAGACAAAATGCTTTTTTTGTAGTTTCAGTAGGTCATAGGATAACCGAGTTATCGACAAAAAACATAATTTCTTGGTAATTGTCTACAACGAAAATTAGCCTAAAACCACAATTTTTTGAAATTGAACAATTTGTGTAGTTGTTTTTCTAGCGGCTATCAGGCTCTAGGCTATCAGATTCTACATGCAAAAATAAGTCGAAAATGTAGTATAACACTTTTTCGATTTCAGCTTAGTTTAGCCGCAATTCGCTTGTAAACTAGAAACTATGTTTTTTGTCGATAACTCGGTTGTCCTTTGACCTACTGAAACTACAAAAAAAGCATTTTGTCTGTCGTTAAAAAAGGAAAATATTTTGTCTCTTGTAATTTTTTTGTAAAGTTAACGTTTTTAAAGATATTCCACGTTAAAAATTTGTAACGGCCGCCATTTTGAAAATTATAAAAATAAATTCTTTGCGTTTGGTACGCTTGTTAATCGTAACATATAAAATGCTTATTGCAAATTTGAAGTCGATATCTTATCTATTTCCAAAGTTACAGTGAGTTTTTGTAAAAAAACAA
>JAGFPH010021028.1:0-13689 GCA_018207615.1 Philaenus spumarius | reverse complement strand
CATTGTGAGGTAGATAAATGTAAAACAATGTTCTGGAACACAAAGTAAGTGCTTCTTGTAGTCGAGATCCGGTGTACATGAACGCTTCCACTTTAGCTTGATATAATTCCGGTCTCACAATACATCTTCAAGTCATTTGTATTGCAGCCCTAATAGTTAAACAATTCAAGTGAACATATCACATTTGTATGTAACTTCGCCATAACACAATTTGAATATGTAAGCTTAACAGATTTATTTATAAAGGTTATACATCAATTTCATAATATTTTGTAAACTTGTGTCAATACTTTCCATATATAAAAACTAAAATCAAAGTAAATATTTGTGTTTTACATTAATAGTAAGCATGAATTAATATTTAATACAATATCGTTTAAGAAAAGACTCCATGTAATCACGTAGTGGAGTTTTTAAAACTAATCATTTCATTCTAACTGATAGACATATCAAGAAAAAGAACACGAAACGCTCTGAGAATGACACTACCATAAAAAACAGCTATATTTCTTCAGAATATACTAAATACTTACCCAATGTCTTACAAAACGTTTTCAAGAAACATAATATAACCATATCATTCCGTACTAATAATAACTTATATGCTTCGTTAAAACCAAAAATTATCACCCCAATAGAGGAAAGGTCCGGAGTATACAGAATTAATTGCCTGGATTGTGACAAACATTATATCGGTCAAACAGGGAGAACGTTTAAGGAACGTTATAAAGAACATCTCCCTAACAAGAGCTCTGTTATCAGTAGGTCTAATTATGCACGTCACCTCATTGAATCGGATCATAAGCCGGGAGACTTCAATTCAACAGTAGAAGCCTTATACACATTTACAAAAGGAAGAATAATGAATGCTATAGAGGAGTTTGAAATATATAAAACATTCAAAATAAAACCAGATGACGTATTAAACGACAAACTTACGTTCAACTCCCACTATTTGTACGACACGGCTATCAACCATTTGTATAAAACATACAGAGATAACGATCAGTAGGTTGCACTGCATTATACTGACCGGACGGTGAGATGCGGCTTATTTCTTGTATTTATTTGTGTGACGAACTTTGACTTGTGTGTTAGTGTGTGTGTAGATGTGTGTGTATATAAAATTTGTATGTTTTTAATGTTCGACGAACTCGCCAGAGGGATGACCAGCAGATTATGGAGTTACGGCTCCGAAACATGTCATCTTAAATTAAACGACAAGGAGTCATAAGACGGACCTAAGGTAAATAATTAGTATTAATTATCTGTGACTCGGACCAAAATCATGTAATTTGAGTTTATAAAAAGGAAATTGTGCATGTCGTACCTAATTAAAATAATTCTTAGTTACCAAGAAAAGTAGACAATTTCTCGATATGATTTGGACTAATGAGTCAAAATAGAAACTTGGAACTTTTAGTCTATACACACTGTCTAGATTAATAAATTTATGCAAAAAATTAGGGAAGGAAGACAACAAAACTAAAACAGTTTGTAATTAGTATTAAAAACAAATAATTTATATTGTTATGCGTGAAGCACACAATTATTAAAAAGAATAATACTATTTCACTACTTACGTATGCTACATTAAAGTAGTAGGAAATACAAACGTTTTGTATTAATGAATGCAAATTAAATTCACATTGTCCAGACAGAAAAAATTTAAAATCTGAGCATGTAAATGACTTATTTTACCTAACAATACCAATTATATTGAACTGTTAAAAGATTTTGCTCAATACGTAAAAGATAGGATTATTAATACCTGTATATGAATATGCACATGTTCATTTATACAGATGGAATATATACAAGGAAAATTGAGTTATGGTTGTGTGGAACGCAGATTTGACAAAGATGCATTAGATTCAGTGGACCGAATATTGCGTATATAGAAAATGCAAAGGGTAGCAAATCATTGATAATAACCTCAAAAATGAAAGTGAGGCAATAAATCAAAGGACAAATACAAACAAGAGTTGTTTCAATATGCTATCTATTATGTTTTGTGTTTATGTTAGAAACAAATTTTAAATTTATAATTGTTGAGTTTTAATTACTGGAAATTGTTGCTAAATTATTATTTTTTATATGTGACGCTGCTATAGTTGTCAAAACATAATAATACAAGAAGGTCTTATTGATAGTGTAAAGGCTTTTATTTTTATTTTATTTTACACATTTACATAATAAACTGTTTTAAAACATAGGTTGTGATCTGTTTAAAAATTATCAAAATCTATACGAACAATTACACTGCAAAACCTTAACTACATTAATTGTAAGATGCTAAATACATATGAATACACCAAGTGCAAATAAAAATTAAATGACGTGAACTATACAAATTTAATATTAAAAAGAATTTGAAAGAAATTACTTTCCAAAGAAGAAATATTTTTGAAATCGCTTACTCGGAAATTTTCCATAAGTTGTGTATCAAAAAATACTTGACTATTCGATAGTCGATTCTTGTTATGATATAAAAAACACAAATTAGGATATAAGTTTTTAACTATCCAGCCTGTAATTATCACATGAGTTTACAAGTCTGGCTACTAGGGTTAGCAGCTTTTTTTACATTATATTAATTTTATGTATATTAGATATTTACTGTATATACTTATATAAAGTAATAGCAGTTTTTTTATGTTTCGCTGCAACTTTCATAATGGAAAAAGTTGACTGATTTAAATGTTTATTATACATAAATGTTTATTAAAGAGCAACACTGTAGTGCAATTCTCTGCTCATTTATATGCTTCTATAAATTTACAATTACTTGGTTTGAGACAATAAGTAATAAATCAAAAGTCTAGACATGTTTTGACGTTATCTCCTTAGGACTAACCTTAATAATCTTATAATAAAATGACAGTCTTCCAATTTGACTAAGCTCTAAATTTTCTAAAATCAAATAACATAATTGATTAAAATGTTACAAATATTTTGACATTATTTAGTCTATCCTTATTGTAAAGTAGTATAGATACTTCTTTTGAAAGATTCCAATATGTACATTGAAATAAGTAAAAAATAAAATATTGTGAAGAATCATTGAACAAATCTAGACGTTAGGTGGTAATGTTTCCAGTGTTTAGGATCATGTAATGTTTGGTTTCAAAGACAATGTACAGAAGTGACTGTAGAGCAGTATAAGGATTTTTATAAACATAATGCATGGGTATATAACTAGTGGGTATCTCTTCTCAGACCAGCAAAAGTATTTGAGTAGTATGCAAGATGAAACGGGGTTGAAAAAGACTGCGCTTTCTGTGTTACCTGGCTAGGGAAAATTTAAATTCTTTACACGACCGTTGATAATTAATACTCAGTTCGATCGCAGAATTATTAATTAATTGAAAGCAGAACTGAGTGCAAAGAGCTAAGGAATCAAATAAAACGACTAAAGAGTTTAGTGTTTTTTAGTGAAGTAACGGTAGTTAAATTAAAGATAATTAATAAGAGTAATCATTTACAGCCAGTAAATTTAGTTAATTTAAAAGATAAAAGACAGAGATTGCCATCTGCGTACATATTTTGAAGTGATATTTACATCGGCACGACGTGGTTTAAGGCCCTTTCAGAGAATAATTTCTCCCAAGAGTATTTAACACCATCTGCTTCAACTTTTGTTAGTTGAATACCCTGACAGTTTAATGCCAAAATCAGTGTAATGAATTATTAACAAATGATTGTTACTCCAGATAACCGAAAATATTTCACCATTACTAATGACAGAAACAAAAAGAAGTGGTCTAAAACTTTGCATGATATGGTTAAGACTAATATTAAAAATCGTAAACATTAAACATTTCTAGAAAACCACACGAAAAGTATAAAATAGTTACTATGGGGGATAACTCTTTTGAAAGTAATAACTCTGAAAGTAAGTAACTCTTTTGATAACTCTATGGGGAAGTAATAGTTTTGTAAATTAGAGTTTCCCTGGTTATGTTTACCCTGGGGATACTGTTGTGATAAAATTTAAATAACTATCTGAAAAGTTTATTTTATTCTAAATGATAATGTTATTTTCTTTGATATTGGATTGGTAAAAAGCTATAACGCACCAATTATAGGCATAATTTGGGGCACTGTTTTTTCACTAATATTATAAATTCTGGCTATAGAATGAATTTTTTTTTTAAAGAATGCTGTTATCAAACAAATTAGCAAGGGATGGTCGAACGGAAAATCTACAAGCCTAGGTTTCATTAAATGTTACAACTTTACGATGGAAAGCCACAAGAAACGGGTTTACAGCCAATCGCGATACAATCAATCTGTTATAAATAGAAAACAAATTCATTAGAATAATTTAGGCGTCTGATCCTGAAATGGTTTATTGGTGTTTTATCGGGGTATTAAAACATGAAGAAGGTATCCTACAGAGATCAGCACGAGCCAACGTATTTTTGTTTCTATTATTGTTTTATTAAAACTGGAATTTAAAGGAGGTCGCATTTTAATACAAATTAAAAAAATATTTTTATATACATGAAAATATATAAATATAATTGCAGAAAACGATAATGCTGGACTTCAGCTTTAAGCAACGTACTTAGCCTCCATTTACATAATTATCTGTTCTGTTAGGATGCATAGAGAGATCCATTAACGGAGTGTAAATCAACACAGAATAAATCTAACAACATTTTACTAAAGACAAATTCTCATATCTATTTTCCAACTTTATTTTCATCTGTATGTTTTATGATCAGAAAACCACAACAAAATAAGCGCTATATAAACCAAAAGTAAATAAACAAAGTTAAACATCTAGGGCCAAACTATTCCAAGCAATTGACGATAAAAAAAAAGAATCAAAACTTGTAAAACATTGAATAAAAAAAGACTGCGTGACGTAAAAGTTAACATAAAAGTTATCTGTTAACATAAAAGTTAAAATGTATGAAATTTGTTTATTATGGTTTTATTTTTGTACTAAACTACGGTTCAGTTTCCAAGCTAAGTATTAAAAACAGTATTACTTTTCTTATGTAAACAAAAGTTAAAAGTGAACTATGCGTTTGATTTGAACTAATAAAAGACAAACACCGCTTCAATATCTTTAAATAAGCTGATGATATGATTTTTCCAAGTATTTATATTTTAGAAGTAATTGTGTACTTCACAAATTTAAATATGCCTACTGTCTAAAACGTGCTTGAGTATAACTGTAAGAAAAGAGTCTAGGACCGAGGGCCAGTTGCCTAAAAACTTTGACGAGGGTAATTTGACAGCCAGAGGCTTGGCGGAGCGAGGGCCAGCCGGCTAAGGATCAGTGACCTGTTCTACTGTGCGGTGGGTGTGCGGGTGGAAAGGTTTTAGTTATCGTTTATGTATTCCGATAACAGTATGATTATAATATTTATATAATTATAATATTTCGTCGTATTATCACTTTATATAATTAGAATTTAAAAAAAACTAGAGGACTTACCTAAACTGTTTAGTCACAGTATTTTGCAGATAACAGTATGATTATAATATTTGTATAATTATAATATTTCACGTATTATCACTTTATATAATTAGAATTAAAAAAAAACTAGAGGACTTACCTAAACTGTTTAGTCACAGTATTTTGCCGATAACAGTATGATTATAATATTTGTATAATTATAATATTTCGTTGTATTATCACTTTATATAATTAGAATAAAAAAAAACTAGAGGACTTACCTAAACTGTTTAGTCATAGTATTTTGCCAATAACAGTATGATTATAATATTTGTATAATTATTAACCTTAAAAACTCTTCTATAGAAATTAGTTTAGAGTCGTACTCTATGCATTTAATCTTACCCCTCCCCTGAATCACTTCCGCTCTGGGGAGTCGACTGGCCCTCGGCCCTACCTGGCTGTTTTGACAGTTTTATGACTCCCACGGCAAAAGATCGGCTGGCCCTCGCTCCGTTTTCCGTAAGAAAATAAATTAACTTAAGGCCAACGAAAACTTGAAAACAAACAAATTGCAGTCTAGATGGAGTTATAGATACAATTTTCAACAAATGAATACAAATTCAGGATGTAAACCGCTCTTTTAAACAACATAAAACACTTTAAAATTCTAGGTCTTTTTCGGTGGAATTTCCATTACTGATACAGTAGAAATAATTGAGAAAACCGTGAAATATTTGTGTAACTATTTGTGGTTCTAGAAAAGGGTGTTCGAAATGTCTGTCGGTAGAGTTTAATTAATACAGTATATGATGAAGTGAAATACAACAGATGTTTTACTTAATTTCTAATGGATTTAACTGAGGATTCATGAATAAAATACTAAGCTGCAAGTTGTATGGCTCTTAACCACACACAAAAGGAAACGTTAACTTCAGTATCTCTTGTTGTGTTAATTTAGAGATATCAACGATGACATTCTCAGAATTCTCCTCGAATGATATGTCTGAGAAAGTTTTTAGTTTTATGTACTTCAAAGCAACCAGAAGTGACGTTTCAAATATATATCTCAAAGCAACCAGAAGTGATGTTTCAAATAAATATCCCAGCTGAGAGTAAATAAATTATAATTTCTTGTAAAGTAAAAACTTTGTGCATTAAAGGTAGTTAGATGTAAACAGTAAGCAGTCAAAAAAAATGCATTAGCAAGTACAAGGCCGTATTCAATTTTATTTCCTTACTAAATATATATTTTCAATTCTAAATACGTAATCAAAGATTCATAACGTTCATTATCACATTTAAAGTGTGATGAAATCACATGTCATGACATTTAGAATAATATGCAGGAGTACTTTCATATTTTACAAATTTCTGAGCCTTATTTAAGTGAGATTTATAAGGCTGTCTAGAATATGAACAATAACTTGGTGTTTTGAACTCAATAATCAGTAGAAACTCTGAGACATAAATATTTATTATTCGTGTATAAATCTTTACGGTAACTTTGCTTAAACAACTTACTATTAAATTTACGTTTTAATTTATTACATCTAAACGTAGTTCTTATGAACCACATGTTTACGTTTCTTGAAAGCCTGCACAACAATTAATTTATTTACCTATCAGTAATGTACTAAAATGATTATTGTAATCGAATATAGTTGATTTCTGCATACGTTATTTGCATTAGTAACTAGCAGTAAAGGATTTTTTCTAGTTTTGATTTTAAAATTAACATTTTATTACCAGTATCAGTAACAGATAAGATCTTGTTCTCAGTTCTTCTTGCGTTTTTTCATAACAGTAACCCTCATAGAGATAAGTTCTCAAGTCATTAGGCTCAGTTTTATTAGTTGGACAAATTATTCCAGACTAAACTTTCAACCTTAATTGAACATTCCTATATAGTATATTTCTTACACACGATATTAGCTCAGTTGTTATATTACTTTTAAAGAGAAGAAAACTGAACAAATTTTGGAAAATGTTCTTACTAAAGATGATGGTTTAAGTTATTTTCATCCCAATATTCAGCAGTGGTTTTTGTTTTGACTTTTATAGTTTCCCTAAGTTGTCACAAAACTTACAATTTCAGAACTTTTCTCCAAGTTTAGCACTTTGCTGAAACTTTTAATTTAGTTTCACCTTTTTAAAGATCGTTTGGAAATATATTATGCTTTACCAGTTATAGAATCCTTTAAACTTAATGTTGGATATATAACTTGTAATTTAAAACATATAAACATTTATATATTTTTGAAGTTATTTTATTAAATTGTGTGAGTTTTGTAAACAAGAGCAGATGTCTTATATTATATTTATTTTAAATTTATATCAATAAAGACGAATATACTGTATAAATAACACAAATTAAGATCAAGTCTTTAATTTTACCAATAGAAATAATTTAATAATCTTATTTTTATGTCAACGATTTGAAAATGGGAGACTTCTGCCTGCTTTGCAAGCAAAACACGTATGCTTAAGTATGCTTCATCCACAAGTATGTTATAAGAAAATAATAATAATAGTATTTTGAGTTCCAGAATGAAATCTAATTGTTTATTTTTATTTTATAAGTACAGATAGTAAATAAATACATCTGCTGTTTATATTTTAATGATGAAACATACGACATAACATGTTTGGTGAAATGCTCTGAAATGTATAAATTCCGTCAGTACATTTTCCTAATGCAAAATGTTATATGATAAACAGAAATGTATCTTACTAGGGAATAAACAATAGGCCTACCTTTGCATGATCAGCACGCCAACAAAAATGCTCACTCTGTTCACACAATGATTGGGAAAATAATTTAACGTTGTTTATATATATATATATATATTTTTTTTTTTTTTTTTTTTTTTTTTTGTTAAGATTAGGTAAACATTTAATATCTATATATCTAAATTAATTGGTCAGCGTTGTCTAGGCCTAAACTTAAAATCAATAAAGCTTTCATTTATTTAAATTACAAACTCCAACCCAACATTTATTTTATATATTGTTTAAAATCAGCAGTTAGTTAATAATTTATTTGTTGTTTTATTTATGTGGTAATTAATTGTATTCTAAACAATGTTTCTGACAAGAGCAAATTAGGAGGCGTATAGTGCGTGTGAGGTAACAGGACAACTCGCTGTTTTTGTAACCAATGGCAATTAATAGAACAGGGTAATTGGTGACACGAATTAATGGCTACTTGTTGTGAACTTGTGTCTATAGTCGTATGATAAAATTTCAGAGGTATAGTTTGTCGCGTCAATCAATATTTAATTAACTTAATTTGAACTTTCTTAAAAATCTTTTAAAATAATTATCCTAACTGTTATAAATTCAGTGGTTCTTTATAATTTACAGACTATGATAACTCTATGATACCTTAATAATTACCAAGAGATATCCTCGCTCCATTCCTCAAATCCAGAGGCAAATCACGGCGAAGCAAATGCAAACAGATTATTTTATACTCTAACATATTTCAAGGAAATGACGATTGATTAGGACTGATAATTTTTATTTGTATATGTAGGAGTCATTTTTCAAGTTTAGAATATGACTAAAATGTGGCCTAAATACGAGAAAGTAGTATTTCAAACTGGTCACATAGACATAGTAAGGAATAAAGTTAGAATAATTTAAATAGTGATAGTTCTTTGAATAATTATGATATAGTATGTCTTGTAGTTTTTTCTTTGCTATTACCTAACCTAAAACAACACTGTTGGTTGTGAAAAATAATGAAATGATTCTAAATTTGCCAAATTGGTTGATATTGTAATAAATGTAAATACTTTCAAGAAATGTATGTTGCTTCAGTATAGGCTTAACCTAAAATTGCGTTAAGCTTTTGATGCAAATTATCAATTATATCCTATTACTTTAAATGAACAATTCTTGTATCTATCTTTGTATCTGTCGCGGATCTCGAAAACGGCTCTACCGATTTTGATGAAAATTTGCATATAGGGGTTTTTGGACGTCAGAAATTGAATGCGCTAGGTCTTATTCTGCAAAAACGCTCATAAACTATGAAAAATGCGCATACAATTTAAACTCAGAACTTCTTTTTGTACCACCTTTCAAGTCACTTAGAAGGCGAATAGATACAACTTCTTTTTATACCTCCTTTAAAGTCACTAAGTATTCGAATAGATGCATTATAGATATAATCCAGATGTTAAAAATACTGACAGATACTCGATCATCCAGGTACAAACGAGCCAAAGAATAGCGAGAGCCTTCAACGAATTTTCTAACTGCGAGCGAAGCGTCCAGGGGCAGAGCCCCAATTTATTTATAATATGAAACAACATACGTTTTAATTATAATACACTAGCCTTTTTCATTTAATTTTTCTTTGTGTTTTTATTTTGTTAACCTAACCTGAAAATAATAAACTGATTCTAAATTGTCTAAGTTCATTGCTATGGTAATGAAATGTATTCAACAATCATGTATTGCTTTATTATAGGCCACACCTAGTTATGGTGTTGCTATTCTTTCGATTCTGATCAGCTGCTTATCTAATATAGGGCTGGGAGTGATCATTTTACCGTTTTCTCCATTTAAAATCAACATACCTCTATAAAAATATGGTTGTATGAAGGTACCCTGAAAATGTTAAGTCCCTAGACATCATAATAAAGATTTTATTGTAAGTAGATTATATCAGTCAGTCTGTTAGGACTTCATTATATGTACAGATTATATTCTTGTAAAATCATATACTATTCATTTTAATTTAAATTATCTACTCAAAACATAAACTCTTGCCAACTTATCTAACTCGTAAAGCTCCTAATGGCTTTTCGGTATTTACGTCATTTAATTTCCTTTCAGAAATTTCAAACAAGAAATTACTTTCGAGAGTAGTAAAGAACTAATTTAATAATACCCTTATGTAAATAAAACAGTTAGTGGTGGAAAACACACAATAGGGTACTTCTGCTCACGTAAATACAAATTGATTGTTGCAAAACTTATTTGGCTAACAACATCGAGTAAAATACAATTATGCCTAAGGATGACATGAGATTTGTTAAATGTTTTTTTAACTTCCTTTTTGATTTTTTTTAAATACATTGTTTTCTCTTATTGCAAAACATATGAAAAATATTGTGTAGTAAATAATAAAACAGAAAAGCTAGAACGAATATAAAAACTCAATTAGAAAAGAACAGATTGTAACAGATTAAACTCAAAGTTGTAACTGAACAGATGTAACTAAAAAAAAGTAATGAAATTGAAATGTGAATTTTGAACATAAAATACTTTAAAACTGCATATACATTTCTAAACTTACAAAACTATTTTTAAATTGATATTTGTTTAGTATATAGGCTTGATTTATTTTATGTTAGTTTCAAGATACAGGTATATTTCTGAAAATATTTATAACCTTAAGAAAGAGAATCTTAATTGTGTATGCCTGTAAAACAATTAATGAAAATACTTTTATTAATATTCTACGAAAAATTATTTCCAAATTGTGAAATTGTAAAATTTATCAAATACAAGATTATAATGAATTACTAATCTATTGAATTTGTATTGCATTGTTCATTGTATTACATTGAAGTGTATCGAAATGTATAATAATAGAAGCTTAAGGTTATAGAATTATACAATTAAGGTTATACAACCTTAATTTGTAAATATAAACCATCGAAACAAATTAAATAACTCGTATTATTATCGGTATTTAATAATAATTTTTATAGAATTCATAGATTTCATTGTAGCCTATTGAATGTACTAGAAGAGTTTGAGATCTATAAACACACTAAAAACAACCCAAATAATATATTAAATGATAAACTAAAATTTAATTCTAACGATATATATGATCTAATAAATCATATATCTCAAGCTCAGACAACATAACAGAAAAGGATAGACCTATCTACACAAATCTAAATAAAACCTCAGATTTCATCCAGTAAAGTAATAGAACCAGCTGGTGTAACATGTGACTGATTAAAGACAATTTTAATTCACATATGTACAAGAATAACTTCTTCTTTTTTAGTATTTTATAGTATTGATAAATGTTGTTAATGTTAGTGTCTTGTGTTTATAAAAAAATATAGCTTCATAATGCCGTCTGTGTAACGGCGAAACATGTCGCACAAAAAATAAGGATTGTTTGACAAACAAGGTATTTATAACCATTTATATATAATAATTTTTAATGTTTCTTTTTCGTAACGTCTAGGAAGTTCCACTGCGTATTTTGTTTTTATCATCCAAGTTCCTTTTGAAAAAAGACAATTCTTATTTCTGTAGTTAATTATTCACTCCTCTCTAGTAGTATACCAATATTATACCTTTTAATAAAAAAACAGTGCATTAGCCAGCAAGTAATGGATACTCTCTTTTTGCAAATTACAATAACAGTGTTTCTATCAGATAGGCTATTCACAATTTAACAGGTAAGCTTTATTTATTTATACACTGTCTCTGTTAAGATCATTGTTCGACTAGAATGGATGTTGTATAAGGAAAGATTTAATGTTCTTTATTGGCAATTAAATTTAACGACGGCGTATAGGAAATATTAGTCTTTATCCCAGAAGATATTACTTCTTATAAAGGTCCACACGTTGCAGCAGAAGGAAACACAATAAGGCGAAGTAGAACTCGTCAATTAGTTATAGCTGTAGTTAATTAGTTTCTAACTAAAGAAATCTTCGACATTAAAAAAACGTGTCAGTTAAACCAATTTAATGACGAAAATAAAAATCAATAAAGAAAACACATTGCAAATGGTGGCACAAAGTTTTTAATGCTTAGTAACTTTAATAAATTTAAGCCTGAGGGAAGATGTTTTATTGTAATTTTATTCGTTTTCATTCACATAAGTTTTAAAAGAAATATTAACTTGACTTTAATGGCACAAGTTTTTCGAAAAGAATATACGTTGTGCAATATGTTGCTAACCTAATACTGTTGAAGCTATTTAAGTTTGAAATTCTTATTAATTGTTTGTCTAAAGGTCTTGTATGTAATAGACGGGGTAGGCGTTTATAACGTTAATGTAATACATTTTTAGTTAGCTAAGTAAAGTAAGTGCTGTAACTTAAAATCATAGTAAACATAAATTAAAATTATAAATATGTATTTGAATTTGTTTCAATCATGAGTTTTAGTTACATTTAAGATTGTGTAACCAAGAACTAACTAAATATTATTATTAAAATTAAATATTAAAATTTACAATATTTTTTATACAGTGAACCAAGTAGGGATGGCGATTATTGTAAAATTAACCGGTTATCGGTTTTCCCGGGTTTTTTTTCCGCAATCGGTTTAACATAGCGGTTATAATTACTCTAAAAAACTGGTTTTTGAAATAACCGGATTTTTTAGAAGAAAATGAAAACGTGTAGAAATTTTTTTATATTTACAAGAAATGGAAAAATAAACATTTATTTTTACTAAAAGCCTTAAAAAACCACACAATTCAACGATTAGACACAAGTTTGTACCGATACGTTTACAAAAATTTAAATAATGCATTTTAAAATAATTTACAACTAAAAATACAAGACAAAAAATAAAATGAAATACACTATAAGAGAATATAAAATAATGTAATTCATGGCAAATAATTACTGTATAACCTATTTTATAAAGGATCTTTCACATTTATGTTTACTACAAGACTTAGTAACAACACAATTTAACGTATAGACACACATTTGTACCAATACTTTTACAAAAATAAAAGTAGAAATAATACATTTTAAAATAATTTAAAACTAAGATTGATTGTGCCAGATTGGAGAAAATACTACATGACACAAGATAGTTGGTAATACCATCTTGATAGTTGATAGAATTTAAAACAGAAACGTGGACTTGAGAAAAATAGGCAAACAAAAGTGATGTAATTGCATCCATTCCACGATTTCACTAGTCCAGAACTAATGCAACGCAAGACAATCTTATAAAATATGTATAGACTCATAAAATAGGATATAACAGTGTCGGTTTGTTTGCCCGGTTATTGAATATAAAAAAAATAATAATAATTAAAACACACAGAAAAACGGGTTTCGGTTAAAACCGGGATTTTTTTCCCATCCCTAGAAACATGTCTATACTTATATGTGCATATTTATCATTTAAGTTTACATGTATTTTGTAACTATTTATCATTTCCAATGATGTTGGTAATTTGAAAGCTGATAGACATCAAGGTTTCTAAGTTTATTATTATTGATATTAGATACTGTTTTTGTATGTGTAAGGTTATAAGTTCTTTA
>JAGFPH010021027.1:0-13689 GCA_018207615.1 Philaenus spumarius | reverse complement strand
AATAAGTATATGACTTACCGTCTTCAATATTCTCGTATACTATTGTCGTTTAATACTACTTATTAATCAATATAACAATATTCGGAATGACGATTAACAAGTGTTATAACAAAATGCACATTTACCAATGTTCTATTACCAGTAAATAGTTATTATCCGTTCTTATAACGCACTAAACCTCTTCAAAGATTGTTTTGGGTGAAGGCTTCTTTTTGTTCACTGCAACACTACTTGTTGAAAACCCCTGTTTTGTTCGTAGTTACCGTTTTGTACCATATGACGGAACTTGCCAACGATACTTATCTTTACGTAATTTACTGGCGGCTGTAAGTGAAATCATTATCAAAATCTGTATACGAATGGTCTTCATTAACAAGGTGGAGTGCATAATTTGATCTAATGCCATTACAGATTTTGAGAATAATTTGGAAGCATTATATATTTCCAGAAAAGGAAAATATTTTGATGCCATCGAAGAATATGAAATGTATAAAGCCTTTAAAGATAATAAGACGTATGTTGAATTATCAATTGTGCTTTTCTTCGAGTACAATATACGAAACGGCTATCAAGATCTATGATAACGATCTTAAATAAACAATATAGGCCTACTGCAAAGCTAGACGTTAGCTGCCATGAGACGTTAGTTGTCCGATGGCATTGAAAACAGTACCCTCAGTTTGTGCCGCGTTGTTTCATGTATTTGTTTAAATGTTTTATGTGTGTCTGTGACTTTAAATTTTAATGTATTGACGAACTCTTATTGGGTGAAATACTCTGAGGATGGAGCATAAGCTTTGAAACGCGTTAGGAAAAACGAAGAAAGAAGTCATGTGGAAGAGCCATGTAAGGTAACTTGTTGTTAATTAAACAACCGTGACTTGGTACCAAACAAAATGAATCTTAATTGTTATATTATGTTGATATAAATTTGAACTTTTTTGTTTATCTATATATATAAAAGCCAAAACCCACTGACTCACTGACTCACTGACTCACTCATCACGATTTCTCAAAAACTACTGAACGGATTGGAATGAAATTTGGTATGTAGCTTCCTCTAGGGCCATAGGTGCTTAATAAGAAAGGGTTTGAAAAAATTCGAAATTTTAGGGGGGGTTTGGGGATCAAAATTATTAAATTACGATTTCTTCAAAACTACCGAACGGATTGGAATGAAATTTGGTATGTAGCTTCCTCTAGAGCCATAGGTGCTCACTAAGAAAGGGTATGAAAAATTTCGAAATTTTAGGAGGGGTTTGGGGGGGATCAAAGTTACTAAAATCATAATTTCATATCTTTTATTATTATGACAATAGTGCTTTTATTATTTAAGATCTATATATATATAAAAGCCAAATACCACTCACAGACTGAACACTTAAAAAGAATACAGTTACGTTAAAAAGACTTAAAATACCAACCACCACGGGCAACGCCGTACGGGTCAGCTAGTACGTATATATTTTACAATTGTTATTACGTTACAGTATTTCAATAATTATTACATTGTTTGCACTTTAAATTGTATTGCTCTCATAAAAAGTTAAAATTTGCTATCTCTGTAAAATTGTTTATTGCTTTTGCGTGTCGTTTATGTTATTTTATACTGTGACGTATCCTACGAATGTAAGTGTTTTTTGACTCAAATGAAATTAAATGGCTTATTCTCAACACGTGGCCAAAAATATTAATGATATCGGAAACTAAAAATACCACACTGCAATACAAGACGTTAATTGTTTATGACTGAGGACGGACTCTTTTGAAGAAGCCCCTTGTCGACGTTAAATCCCACAAATAATACAGTATACAATTTCCCCTGCCGCTGCCCGTCAAATGTGATCGTGACCAAGTAAATGTGTCTTCCCTTTGGACTTCTTTCTGCTAAATATATTTATCCTTATATAACCGTATCTGACCTTTTCGATCAAATATGTCTATTTCACATAGGGCGGCAAAATGCAAATGGTGATGTTTCTGTTGATTTGGAATCATAATTTGTTTTAAATATGTAAATATATAATTTTGTTTACATACTCTGTCCATTACAGATATAAATAATATTTATTATCGAATAGTTTACAGCATACAAATTACTTTACATAAACATTTTATTAGGAAATTTCTATAGGAAAGATGAGCTATTTTAGTGACTCTTATGGTGAGACCTAAGGTCATGAGTGATCCATGAGCACCAATCAAGGTCCCCAGAACATGTTTTGAGATATCATTAAACATTGTATGTACATTAACTGAACACATTGTATTAATATGTTATTAAAAGATTAACAAATTGCTATAATTTCCATGAAATATAATAACATTTTCGAAACTTAATTTCTGAAATTAAAAATGTTTGTTATTAGAACTGTAACAACAATTTATTTTTTAAACAGGTTGTGGATTGGTAACCCATTTCATAAACGTTAAAAAAATTCAAAATAGCCTCAAACTAAAAATAATTAAGTCCTAGAGAAAAAGTGTTATGTATCTATCAAGTGGAGTATGAAATTAAATAATTTCAAAAATTATTCCAAAACTTGAATATACAGGGTGTTCATAAAGTCCCTTTAACCTCACTCATTATTGTTACTAAAAATAAGTTAACAAATCTTTGTATATATATCTTGTGTTGCCTAACAGAACAATGTTTTGACATATCTGACCCTCTATGATTTTGTTAGGCTTAGAGGCTTAGTAAGGGGGATTATAAATTTCAAATATAAAGGTATGTCATGTTATACAGTATTTAAAAGTATATTAAAAGATATACAGAATGGCGTAAACTACAGCTTAATATCTTACTTCGTTTCAAAGTTATCGACAATTAAACTTCTGGAAAATGATATTTTTATTTATAACACCAAAGCAGGTTCTTGTCAGGAAAAAAAAATCATTTCAACCTTGTCTTCATTTGAGCGGTTCATTTTCAAAAAAGGCAGAACTGAGTGCTATCACGACGAATATCAGGAACAAAATGTGGGAGGTATTGCTTTCTTATCAGTACACGGAAAGAGGTGCTTATCAGTTACGTACACAGTAGGGAAAGTCAGGAACAAAGGCAAAGGGTTCTATTTACATGTTTTCCCAATGCTTTTCAAGTACATATAGAAAATCAGATAACTTAGTGGTACCGTACTACATTTAACTATCGTTACTATTTTTATAATGTATTACATTTATCATCAACTTACAATTGACTTATTCCTAACATATCAAGTAGGCCTACAACAGTTTTAGTGAATAAATGTCAATCGATTTTATTTTTTTGTTGGTTTTGGTTAGACCATATGCTTTTGTGCTAGAAAGCATATGTTATTTCTCGTATTGGAAGAAGGTTTAATATTGAAAATTCCAAAACCTTGCACAGTAAACAAGAGGACCCTTATGATAAAAATGCAAATTTGCATGGTGTATTATAAGGTCCCATTTCTTAAAACCATACAATTTCAAGAATTTGACTTTACAAAAGGTTTTATAATGTTTTATAATGTAAATCCCAAACTATGGTCTTATATAGTATTTTATGTTTTGATCGATGTTGCGGGGGAGGTGGGGGGAGATAGGATGTAAAGTCGTTAAAAAAAACATAATTTGCAGAATAAACTTCTAAAAAAGAATTGCAACAATTTTTATTCTAGTAGGCTACGAATAATCTCAAATAAATGAAAACTTCCGGTCAAAAAACGAGCTCGTCCGAGTGACTTAGAAAACCAAGTGTGTACCAAATTTGGACCAAATAGTTAACTTCAACCGTTAGAGTGCGAACACATATAAAACATACATAAACATTTTCAATTCATGTTCTGGGGACCGTGATAGGTGATTATTGACCACTCCATAATAATGTAATAGCTTATCTTTTCTATTGAAATTTGGTAATCACTAATCAGGCATGTAAAATGTCAGAATATTTAAGAAACAAATTGTTTAAAAATTGAAAGATTTCAAGAGCATTTACAAATTTATAGCTTTTTGTTAAAACTAATTTGGTTGTTTAAGACCAATACTGTTAATGTCGACAATTGAATTGATGTATTGTATGTGGCTCACATATCAAAGCTAAATACATTTAACACTACAGTTATTGAGTTACGAAAAGTTCGATTTGTTTTTCAATCTATATATATAAAATTCAATGTATGTCCGTCTGTTTGTACGTTTTGCAACGATCTACCACCCCCCTTTGACCTGTTCTACCTCGCTTTTCGCAATTTAACTAATTAGTGTTTAAAAAATAATTAAATTGATTACCTTTTTTGGCTCCTGGCTAGCTCCACCAGTCAAGTCAAGAGGGTAGCTCGTCTTTGCAAGGATATTTATCGTTAGTTTCTTACCTTACGATAAAACCCTTAATTATTTTTTGCCAAGGAATATTTATATTTAATTTTTTAGAGACTAAACTCTGCCCGGAGTCGTGCCTTTCGGAGAACAGTAATCTTCGTTATATCCAGCCAATCCTTCCTTAATATTAGCACTTCTTAAAATTAACTTTGGATTTGGTAATTTACTCAGAATAAAAGATTTTTTATTTGGAGAATACAACATAAATTTTAATCACTCTTAATTTATATTATTTATATAATTTAACAATCGGATCCTTTATCCTTAAAATACAAAAAAAAAAAATTTCTTAGCTAAATTTTTGTGAAATTTTCTCTACACAATTTAACTTCAAAATCAATAAAAAATAACCTTTTTGTGAAAGATAGATAGAATATGTTTAACTTTATTTTTTATAATTTTTATTCCCCAAAATTTACATATTAAAAATTTTAAAAGTAAAGCCCTATTCGTCAATGCTGTAAACTATGAAAAATTATAAAGGTGTCTCCGACACTACCTTGTTTCGTATACGGTGTATTCCTTCTTGGAGATCCTGAGTCCGGGATTGGTGCGATGTTCTAGAAGTCCCGATCTGGAACGGAGTTCTGGAAGTCCGGGATCTTGTCCTTCGATGTCGCCTTTCCGTGAATTCGTCTGGATTCCTCCTGTGAGTTCGGATGCCACGTGATAACAGACCTCGCCGCTGTTATCCTGGATCTTCCCTTGAAGTTCTCGGCGATAGTATTCTCGACGAAATATAGCGTTTATTTTACTACGCTATGAACTAGATTGATTTTTTTTTTCAGTTGTATACTTTACTAAATATTTAGATTTACGAAGTATTAAAATCTTTGAATTTATTATGCTCTGCTGTGATACGATGATCTAACGAGATGCGTGGAGACTTTCCCGGAGTTTCTATTACGACTGACGAGGCGAACCGCGTTTTTCGGTAAGCTCTGGAAAAGGCCTATATTAGCCTACCAACCCTTCTACTCAATTTCCCTTTTGTTTTTGGTGTGGCGCTCGGGCGGTAATTACTTTAGAATTTTTTCCTTATTTTTCCCATAATCCTGGTTGTTTTCTCTACTCGAATATATGTAAAAATTATATTTTTGGCATTGTTTTCAAAATTAATTGATTTTGTACATTGGCAATTATATTGGCTAGACTGTAGAATGGGCGTGTCTTTACCTTTGGTCGACCGACAATTCTCTTCAAGAAAAATAATCAACTTTTGCCTGTTCCTTATGGTTTGCGAGATTTGTGACCATTTATTCCCAAATTCCTGTAACTCGGCTTCCCGTGATCGGATCGGGTTCTGGATGATGTCATTTTGTTCAGCTTGGTTTACTGGCTACGCACAAACTCGATTCGTAGTTGTACGACGTCGCGTTCCCGTTCCACACCTTTTTCGCGATCGCGTTTTTCTTGACTCGCGGTTTTTCCAAATTATAAAGTTTTTTATATTTTTTATGGTCATACTGTATTGTTTACGTCTTTCCCCTAAACTAGTCTTTTACCGTTTTCGAATTGGTTAATTATTGGTTGAGTTATTGTCCTTTTCGTATCATCACTTTTTGTCTAAATATGTTAACACCCCTTTTACCTTAAATTAATCCTTTTTTCTATCTTTCACAGGTTTTGACATTTTATACTAATTATTATCTCTATTTTTATATCTTATCATTTTTTCTATTAACCCTTTATTTATAGGTGAAAATAGGCATTTTACTTTTTTACCTAAAAACGTTAATAACTCTTAAATTTATTCTTTGATATTATTTAAACGTGACTAATTTTGTTAAAATCTTTATTTATTTTAATTAATTTACTACTTTTTACTAAAACTGTACTTTAAACTACTTTGATTTAATTTTCCTTTTTTAATTACTTTTTATTTAATTATTTTTATATTTACCATTTAATTTTAACAAAAACTTTTTTCGTAATTTGTCTATTTTTCTACTGGTCTCTCAATACCCTTATAAAGATTTAAAAAAATTTAAAAATTCTGACTTTTAACTTTTTTCCTCGCTTTTATTTTGCTAATAACTTTTTATTTCTTTATTTAATTCCAAATTGTGATTTGACTTTTTTATTACCATGATTATTCTACATATTTTGATACTTTAAAAACAACTTTTTTATTAAAATAATTTTTCCATTGTTCTCTAGCCAGCTTGTTTCATTTGGCTGCTGAGATTCAAACAACTTTGAACATGAAAAGTTAGCCTAACTTGCTCTGTATATTGGTGTCTGAAGGACTTAGTAGATTTTATAATTAAATTGAAAAATTATTTCATTGAGCGGATATGCCTATTTCTTAATCCGTCTCAAGTTCCCCCCTTTAAGTTTGAAATTTTTCCATTTATGGAAAATTGTTAAACTTTAAATTCTTTCGTTTTTTAACAATCACACAATCATATTGAAATAATATTTTTTCACACCATATTCATAATCAAACTTATTTCTAAACATAATATGCATTAATTCCTGAAATACATACATACAAACATAATATTCATTTTTATAATTTCCATTTTGGTTATTGCTCCAGTCTCTGTAAAACACATTTTATTTATAGTTAACTTCCATATTTTGTTCACTGTTTCTCTGCACTACTGCTACAGATATCACTGAAAAACATAGTTATTTTATTTTTTAGTTTTTATAATTTCGCTTAAAGTTTTGTACTATCCTTTAGTACTGGTCTCGGCAGCTTCTGTCTAGCACCTAGATAATTAACATACCTTACAGCACTGACATCCTAACAAGTAACCCCAGTATTAATTTAACAATTATTTAACTTTAAAAACAATTATTTCATTTATTTTAATCAGTACATAATTTTCGTAACACCCTATATCAACTCTACTATTTACTTGCTAACGATATCAGCTGACTCGCCATCGGCCTTGTCTGCAGTTCGGTATTGTTTATTTACCTTTAGCCGACCGCTCCCCTCTCTAACTTCATTCATTCGCTGGGATCACATTTCCCGTACTTTTGACTTAGCATTGTACTCGCTCTTTGTTTGTTTAGGCCTACTTCCCTTGTTGTTTAACTGTACCTCTATATAGGCCTAAGCATTTTTTCTTCCATACTAACTCAATCCTACGTTTAGTTTATTTTAAAATCATATCTTTACATATCTAAACATTTATACAATTGAAACATTCATCTCTTTTTACAATTACAATTCCAAATTAATCTTTTATGATACTTTAATGACAATTTTGTTATTTGCTAATTTGTTTTATACTTATACTTGGTAATACTTTAAATCTTTAATGTCATAAGTACCCTTAATCCTATTTGTATCCCTATCTATGATTTCATAGGTTTTATTTCCCATTACTCTATTCACTTCATAAGGTCCCTTATATAATAACATGAGCTTTTCTGTTTCCTGCCTATCTAGTCTGGACCGATTTTCAGTCAACACCAACACTTGATCTCCTTCCCTGAAACGAGTTTCCCTGATATTTAGGTTCTTCTTATTTGCTCGCCTAGTTCCCATGTTAGTGATCCTTCGCAAGCATTTCAATCGCACCTCTTCTGGTGTTTCCCGGACTTGGAATTGCCGACCTTCTGGAAAGAAGTCCTCCCATATGTACAGCGTTTCCTGGTGTAGTTGCACCTCTTCCGGCGTGTATCCTGTGATTTCGTGTGGCGTTTTGTTAAACAGGTCTTCGATGAAGCTTAAGTATCTTCTCCACGTAACTTGGTCATCATAACAGTAGGTTCTAAGTAAGCGTCCTATCTCTTTATTCACTCGTTCAGCCAAGTTGACCTGCGGATGCCGCTTGGGAATCTGGATGTGTTCTACTCCCTGTTGCTCCATGAATGTGGTCCATGCATGAGAGGTAAAGGCTGCTCCACAGTCGGTTACGATCTTCCTAGGCCTTCCGTATGTTTGGAAATACTCGAGCATCCTGTTACTTGTATTTTTGGTGGTTGGGCTTGTAACTGCATAAAGTTTAACATATTTTGAAAAGTTATCTATGGTCACCAGTATATGTTGTACCTGGCCTACTCCTTTCGGTAATGGTCCCAGATAATCTATTGAAATTAACTCCCTGCTATTTATTGGTATTATTGGCTTAGAGCGCCCTTGCAAGTGCCTATTTGTCCTCTTTGCCATTTGACAAATTTTACATCTTCTAATAATTCGTATTATGCTAAGGCCCATGTTTTTTATATAAAAGTTTTTCCTTAACATGTTTCCCAGTTTATTTCTTCCTAAATGCCCATATATATTATGTACCTCTAGTATTAATTGGCTTTCTACCCTTTCGGGCACTACTACTTTCCATGTCCCCCTAACTTGTATGTACAGTGTGTTATTTATTATTCTATAATTTTCATATTGATTTATGTTATTTATTATATTGGCTAATCTATTACAATTTTTCTGTTCATCCCTAAACGTTTCCATTAACTCCTGAAACCGCCGGTTTATCTCTAACCTAATGGCATTTACTTTTATCTTTATCGTTCCTCCTTTTTTCTGTTCTAATTTGTCGTCATACATCCTACTAACGATGTCACAAGGAATATTTTCTTTACCTGGGCAATGTAACACTCTAACATTATATTCCTGTATCATTAACACCCACCGTGTTAGCCTAGCGCTGGTGAAGCTGCAAGTTTTCAAAAATTTTAGCGCTTTGTTATCTGTCATAACGGTTATAGGTGCCCCTAATATTAATGATCTAAACTTTTTAAGTCCATGGACTATGGCTAAGAGTTCCTTCTCACAGACAGTGTAGTAACATTCGGCGTTTTTTAATGTACGGCTGACGAACCCTATTATCTGTAAATTTCCTTCGTTATCTTTTTGGAACAGCTGGCTGGCTATTGCCAGATCACTAGCGTCCGTCTGCAAAAAGGTTTCTCGTCCTTCAATTGGGTGTTTAATTGTTACTGCTTCGATAAATAATTTTTTAGTCCTTTCAAACGCCTCCTGCATTTCGCCATCCCATTTCCAGGCTACATCTTTCCTTAACAATTTTAACAGCGGTTTTGTACATTCTGCATATTTTGATGTAAACCGAGAATAGTAATTAACAAAGCCTAAGAAGGATTGCAACTTTTTAATGTTTTTTGGTACCGGAAAACTTTGAATTGCTTGCAACTTATCCGAATCTGTGGAAATGCCTTCCCTAGAGAAAATATAACCTAGAAATTTCACATTCTCTTGGCAAAATAGGGTTTTGCTCGGATTTATCGTGAGGTTACCCGCTTGAAATTTCTCTACTATGCTCTTAAGGTGTTCCATATGCTCTTCAAAGGTTTCCGATAGACAAATTAGGTCATCTACATATCCTAGAACATATTCGTCCACCTCCTTCCCCAACGTTAAATCGACAGTTCTTATCAAGCCGGCTAGAGAATTTTGAAGGCCATACGGAAGAACTTTAAAATTATAAACCTTATTGTTTACTAGAAAACCGGTATATTTTTTGGAATTTTCAGTTAATGGCACTTGCCAAAAGCTAGAAGTTAAGTCAAATTTGGTGATGTAGCGCTTATTTCTACCCTTGCGTAATACTTCTTCTATGGGCGGGGCAGACTCGTAGTCTGGTTCCACTATTTCATTTAGTTTACGCGCATCTAAACATAACCTAACTTTCTTATTTGGCTTCATAACAACAACCATAGGGTTTATGTAAGGTGTCCTCGATCTTTCAATTATACCGTTTTCTAGCATCTTATCTAATTCCTCTTGTACCTCTTTTCTATAATTAATTGGTATCGGGTAATTCCGACTCACGAACGTGTCTGTCTCTTTAACCCTAAGCTCGTGTACATACTTATTAGAGCACCCTGGGATTTCACTAAATACTTGTTTATACTTTTCTACAAAATCTCTTATCTGTTGTTGTTCATCTTCATTCAAAATACTACCCGTTAAAAAATCTCCTTCATTAATTTTTTCCAATTGTACCTGTCCTAAATTTAGTTGTTTTTTTATTTTGACTTTGGGTTTTTCCTTAACCCTATTCCTTTTCAATTTTTTATTCTGTGTTTTAAATTTAACCCCTTTCATTTTACTCCATTTTTCTGTTTTTCCCGTAGATCGTTCCCGGCAGAGTGTATTGCCCCCTTCTTCCCTAACTAACTTCTTCGCTTCTCCCTGGACATTAGCCCTATATTCTATTTTATTTATTTTACTTTTTGCCCGTGACTTCGACGAATATAGTATGGCTAATTCCTGATTTTTATTGTATTTTTTATTTACTTCGGCCTGTGGCCCCTCCAACCTATTTCCCTTTACTTTTGTGACCTGTGGCCTTATCGACGATTCTCCCCTATCTTCCTTCGCACCTACACTCTCCTGGTCCTGATCTACTCTTTCTATCCTACTTTCCTTCCTATTCCTATCTAAAAATTCCTTAGAACCTTGTTTAAATTTAATTTTCTTTACTTTTTCACTTTGAACTCTAACTTTATTTATTTCTTTAGGCTTATCTGCCTCTACTACTGGCTTTGGCCTAACTTCCCCTACTTCCTCCTTAGGTACGCCTATTTCTGCATTACCCTGCACAACCTGTTTTTTACTTTTGGCCTCGGTTTCGACCAATAACAATAAGGCCCCGTTATCTCGCCCTATCGAATTCCAGCCTCGATTTTGCGCTTCTACGGTGTTAAGTGACGCTGAACAATTACTGGATCTTTTATCTTCGCAACATTCGTTTGAAACTTGTTTCGCTTTAACTATACTTAAGTTAGGCTTTTCTGTCTCCCCTATGGTATTTACTTCCCGTTCTCTTTCAAAATCGACGCTTATTTGTGTATTATTTATTTGAAAATGTATGAATTTATTTTCCATATTTATTCTGGCTTTATATTTATATAGTATGTTGCATCCTATTATTAAAGTATTATTTAATTTGGGTACTATTAAAAATATTTCTTCCAAAATTTGCCCCCCTATATTTAAGTCTACCATTATTTGTTTGGTTACCCGTTGTCTTTTCTTTTTTATTGCTGTTACCACCTCTACATTGTTTACCGGTAATTCTACTATATTAATTCCTTCTTTCTTTAATGTTACATAAAATTCTTCTTGCATGAATGAGAACTGTGCTCCAGTATCTACTTCAGCGCATACTTTATTATTATTTATTTTTACCGTAATGTTAGGGCATATTGGTAACTCTTTTTTAATTAAATGGTTAACATCAGGCTCTTGAAATAATTCGTCTCTAATGTTATAGGTAAGATTGTTTATTTTAATGGATTTATTTATTCTTAATTTATTTTGATTATTAGTTTTATTATATGATGTTTTATCCGCAGCCCCGTCATATTTTCTTATCGCTGGCCATTGTTGTCTGCCATTAATTTTATTCGGAACCTTCGAAATCAGTTTTTTGCAATCGGTTGTTTGGGAGCCCCCTGGTTAGACGGACCTGGGTTTTGAGGATATGGGGTTGTGGTATTTCTGTGGGTTTGACCATAGGATTGAGGGTTAGGTGTTCGGGAAGGTACTGCTTGATTTCTGTTTGGATATCTATTATAATTTTGGGTTTCTGGTATCCTATTTCGATTATCCGGCCTATTTTGTGGTTGTGTGTCCCTTAACCTCCTTCCCATGTTATCCATCTGTTCTAAAAAGGCAATGGCCTCCGTGAAATTTAACTCTTTCCGTCCCATACTAGCAATTTGTACTTCTTTATTAAAGTGACGCATTAAGTTATGTATTAATAGTCGTTCTGGTATTACTGGATCTAAGTTAGCTGCTTTTTGGGCAGTCTGACAAAAATATTCCGCCATGGACAATTTTCCTAAATAATCGTACCTACTGTGTTCGATTATGTCCCTAACTTTTCTTTGGGCATCATACCCCCAATACCTTTCCAAAAACGCCGTTTTAAATTCTTCAAATTGGGTCTTCCCCCCCTTAACTACGTCCCACCAAATTCTAGCCTGGCCTGTTAAATGTCTTTCTGCTAGACGAAGCTTTTGCTCACCATCCATCGTGCTGTTTATTTCGTCTAGCAGACTTTCTAATTTTTTTATAAATCTTACGGGGTCTTCCCTATTCCCCCCCATAAACTCTATCTTCTCTACTTCTTGGGGATTGTGGTAAACGTGTGTGATTTGCTTTTCTACCGCACCTTTACTTGGGTTTACCTTACTTATTTCCTTAACACTTTTTTTTAGTTGATTTATTTCAGTAATGTTTATACCTATTTTGGCTTCATTTAACCTAGTATTAATTTTAACCTGTTCAACATCTTCCTTAACTTCCCTTATTTCGGTTATGCATTCCCCTATTTGGGCAGCCTGTGCTCCTAACTCTTTTTCTATTGTTTCCTTAAATTCGCCTATAATAGATTTAATTTCTGTTAACATTTCTCCTTTATCTTCCCGCCTAGCTTTATCTAATTTGTCTAACTCTTCCTTTCTAGCCTTTTCCCTAGCAGTTTCTTTAGCTTCTAATCTTTCCGATTCTTCACGCCTAGCTTTATCTAATTTTTCTAAATCTTCACGCCTAGCTTTATCTAATTTTTCTAACTCTTCTTTTCTAGCCTTTTCTATTTTTTCGAACTCCTCCCGCCTAGCATCTTCCCTCGCGGTTTCTTTAGCTTCTAATTTTTCTAACTCTTCCCTCCTAGCCTTTTCTAACTCCTCCTTATCTTTTACTCTTTGTGCTTCTAATTTTTTAAAATACTCCATAATTTTACTCATTTCAGATTCGTCTACTTTAGGACCCATATTTCACTTATTATTTATTAATTAAATTGGCACAAATTATTTTAACTATTTATATTCAAGAGTACTTGCTATAACGAAGGTACTGTTCTGTTCTCGTGAAGCTTAATTAACACTGCTTTGTTTTTGTATTCACCCTTGGACGTTATTTGTAATTTTTTAAATACAAAGCGTTGTCTTTCAAGCCCCACGTTTGTTGGGCGCCACTTGCAACGATCTACCACCCCCCTTTGACCTGTTCTACCTCGCTTTTCGCAATTTAACTAATTAGTGTTTAAAAATAATTAAATTGATTACCTTTTTTGGCTCCTGGCTAGCTCCACCAGTCAAGTCAAGAGGGTAGCTCGTCTTTGCAAGGATATTTATCGTTAGTTTCTTACCTTACGATAAAACCCTTAATTATTTTTTGCCAAGGAATATTTATATTTAATTTTTTAGAGACTAAACTCTGCCCGGAGTCGTGCCTTTCGGAGAACAGTAATCTTCGTTATATCCAGCCAATCCTTCCTTAATATTAGCACTTCTTAAAATTAACTTTGGATTTAGTAATTTACTCAGAATAAAAGATTTTTTATTTGGAGAATAGAACATAAATTTTAATCACTCTTAATTTATATTATTTATATAATTTAA
>JAGFPH010021026.1:0-13689 GCA_018207615.1 Philaenus spumarius | reverse complement strand
GCGCCATGTCACCTCCAGTCTTGTGCACTATTGGTTTAATGGTTTAACCATGGCACCATAAAATATATAGTAAAAAATATAGTGTTTGGTTAATTTATGGGTCCTACAAAAATATGAAAAATAATTATGGTTTTACCTTTACAGTTATGTTTATTTACCTTTCAAAATAAATGAGTGGTTTTCTTTGAAATTTTTTTTCTAAAATAGAATTTCTAATCGAAAAAATAAAACTTTAAGTGCCAGATAAAAACTTCTTCAAAAGAAATAATTGATGAACTAGCTGACCCATGCGGAGCATTCGCATTCTAACTTACTTAAATCCCACTTAATTAAAGTACACACCGTATATTTAGTATCGTATAGTGCGTATTTAGTGTGTCAATGTAAATAGCAATGTAGTGGCGTAACGGCAGCTCTCCAGCTGGGTATTGTTATCATCAGTGTTGTCAACGCCAGGAAAATATCCCTACAACTTACTTGATCTTACATCACTGTTACTTTCGGATTCTTTATTTCTTTTTTTTTTCGTATAATTGTATTTTGTATATTTTTCCGGTGTAGCGGTTAAGGAAAGCTTAAAAGTGATGCCTCATTCATGTAATTTGATGATGTATTAAGGAAGTTATGGCGTACCGACAAAAAAATGGCCTTGAGAAATAATATATGTGATTCTTCACCCTTGCACCAAAATGTACAATAGTTCATAAATCACTGATTATGCTCTTCTATGGTTTGATATGTTAATACAACTAATTTATTGACTCGCTACGTGACTCTAAAGTCCACCATATTTTCATCCAAGGTCAATGAGAGATAGAGTTAAGAAGACTTTTGGAAATTACTTAAAATATAATTTGCTCTTTTTAAGATAAGGTTCATCAATTGATAAATTATGCCATGCATTTAAGAAAATATTTGTTAGAGTTTATTACTTGACAAGTCAACATTAGTTTCTGTTTCAAAGGATTTTAAAATTTCAGTTTTTAGCGAATTTCCATAGGAAAAATTAGCTATTGCAGTGGCCCTTTTGGTGAGACCCAAGGTCGGGAGTAGCAAATGAGCACCGATCATGGTCCCCAGAACACGTTTTGGGATGTTATTAAAATGCATATGTATATATGTGTTCGCACTCTAGCGGCCGCATTTTAAGTCCGATTTGGTCCAAATTTGGTACACGTGTTGGTTGTCTATGTCGCTCGTTAGCCAAAAAAATCCAACAACCTGAAGTACGTTTTTTGACTGGAAGTAACTATTTACTTCCGGTCAAAAATTAGTAATATCATTAACAAACATGGTTTCAGAGTTGCATATAAAACAAATACGGTAATAGTTTGCAGGGTTATTTGAACAACAAAAACAAATTGACAGACAAATTTGAAGGCACTGGAATATACCAACTTTCTTGCAATGATTGTTCTAAAATATATATAGGACAAACAGGAAGGTCATTTAAGAAAAGGTTCAAAGAACATCTCCCTTCATCCAAACAATATGCGAACCTCACAATGACTGAATCAAAATTTGCCGAACATTTAATCTAAAATGACCATAGTAATGTTATTCCTGCATAAATGAGACCTTAAAAATATCACACCACTGCAAAAAGGGAAAGTTTATGAATGCTTTGGGACAATTTGAAATTTATAAGAACTATAAAGAGAATAACAACATTTTACTGAAAGAAAAATTAAACTTTAATTCGAATGCGCTGTACGATACTGTTTTAACAAAGGTAGATAAGACACTACCCCCTCCCGAAGATATATCCGCAGTATGTACCGGGACATCATGAAAGACAGTCGAGTATTGAGTTCGTGTGTTTATTGAATGTTAAGTGATTGTAAATGTTTTGTGTTTATATGTAACTATGTGATAAGTGTTTGTGTTTGACGAAGGGAAACCTGAACTGCTTGAAAATGGCTGAATAGCCGAAACGGCAGTCGTTTAAACAACGATAGTACAATAATATTGCAGACGGTAAGTTCATATACTTATTAAAGATAGTGTTAATCTATTATCAATGAAGGTAAGGTTCATCAAGTGATAAATTATTCCATGCATTTAAGAAAATATTTGTTAGAGTTTATTACTTGACATTAGTTTCTGTTTCAAAGGATTTTAAAATTTAATTTTTCTTGTGAAGTTTAAATACTATTGGTGTTTTAAAGATAGTGTTAGTCTAAAAGATGGTAACTATAAAAGAATATGTTATTATATTATGTTTGAGCATGCTATTTTAAGATTCATGTAAAATATGCTATTTTAACTTACTAATAATTCTTTTATTAGTTTCAAAAGAAATTCTATAATGAAGAAAGTTTTCTGCTAACCTTTATCACGGTTTGATTTGTTGATCCATTGTATATAAAGGTCTGAAATACTATTTGTTTCATTGATAAGGATGTCTCCAGATTCACCATTTACAACAGTAACATTGCTACCATAAGGACTAACATCAATCCTTTCGGAAAGAGGTCTAGAAAATAAGAGGTTTAGAGTAAGAGAGATCAAGCATAAACTGAAAATTGTATCATGATTATAAAAAAAATAATTTTGAATGTACCGTACTTACATTAGTAACTGTAATGCGTCGTAATTAGACCATGTAGCATCCATGATAATAAACAGATCTAAAAATGGTCCATGTGCATACTCAGGTGAACATTTTCTTGTTTTTTTCAGTACATTGGCTATAAACAAAATAATGACTTACAACTTTATTACATTTAAAATATTCTAGTGTAGTAGTTTTGCTTATGAGATAAATATTGCAGTCATAGAAACTTAATACTCTACTTAAAAACCTAAAGAAATTTAACTTGATTTTAGTCAGAAGTATTTTTATGTGACTTTTATTTTCCTGAATTTTAGTAAATACACAAGTAATTTTTTTCATTTTGGAGTGTTATAATTTCAAAATGACAAAAACTCAATGTCCTTTGTCTTCATGACTTTTTTTATTTTGGTATAAATACAATTTTTCTCAATAAATATATATGGTCAGTTACATAAACAGTTTGTGCAATGAAAAATACGATTAAACAACAAATTTATCTGATAGTTTTGGGGTTGCTGACCATTTTAGAATTGGGCTGCAAATCCTAAATCACAGCCCCAAATTTGAATTATTGTGGAGAAAACATAATTCTATCAGAGTTGAGGAACCACAAACTCCATTTAAAAAATTTAAAAATTATGTAATTTATTGATAAAAACATTTTTACGATCTAGTGTTTACAGTCTTTTAACACGTTTGCTACCGGGCGGCTCATATATGAGCCGCGTCGGTCATTGTGGTAGCCCGCAATACTAAAAGAAAGTCCTTTGCTGTGGCCCAGATATGACCACCCCCACATCCCGGATAAAAAAATGTGTTTTATCTATTAGTTTTCATTACATTTAGCTTATATATCATTCTGGTGGCAAATGTGGCCTTTTTTTAGGATTTAGGCTATTTTTAGGTTTGGCTCATAAATGGTTCATTATGAATATATTATGAATACATAAAACACGTTACCGTACTCACTTCACGTCTCACTTCAACCATCTACAACACTAAAAACACCTGTTCGCACTGTTTCGGTTAGTTTCTGGTTATAGAAAACTAACAGGCGTACCAACATAGCAACACTGTATTTACCCTATAAACCAAGAAACCCAGAGACCATACATACAGTATATGCGGCCGTATCCCTATAGACCGCTACAAAAGTTTCAAGCCTCTAAAATAGACGGGTTTCTCACAATCGACCATTTAGTCGCACTGTAACACTGGCTCATTTTAGAGCCCCCGGGCTATTTCTACATAACAGCCGACTCATAACTGAGCTGGCCGGGCTATATTTACGTATTTTTTTATGCATACCGGTAGCGAACGTGTTAATGACAATTAAATAATATGTACATTGAGATGAAAATGTTTTAAATAATGATCAAAATTTGACAAAAGACTGAGAACATTGACATTTAAAACTAAACAATCCTGGACTATTTTTGTGTTTATTATTTTTGTTGAATAATAGTCCAGTCAAATCGTCACCGGGAGTGCCTATTTCAGGAAAAAAATATAGAAATATATTTTTTTCACTTGTTCTATATGTTTTTTAGGGTGCTGAATCCGAATATCAACTTTGCTACTTCCCACAGATATGGCTTCATAACAAAAATCGCAAAAAACCTCAAAATTTTTGACTTTTTTAAAGTTTTTTTGCCAAAACGTCATACAATTTTGCACTTTTTGAGGTAGACTATTCTATACAAAATTAAAGTATATTAAATTTCGTACATAAAGCACCCCTCAAATGTATTTTTGGTTGAACGGTTTGGTCACTAGAGCGCACTGAAAAAAGGTTAAAATTTCCTACTTTGAGGAAAACCTAGTTTTTTGTTAGTTTTTCGCTTGTAACATAAAAACTATGCTTGTAATTACAAAAAAGATTGCATTCTGCTAAAACTACATTAAAACTTCTACAAATTGCACACCTTAATTACTTATTTTGGCCAAATATAGTATCACTATTTACTTATTAAAAACTATTTATTTGGGCTTCATAATTAATAATACATGTAATTACTTATTAATTATATATCAATTTACTTACTACTTTTAATTATTATAAATGTATTTACAGTACTGATTAATTATATATCAATAAATTACTACTTTTAATTATAAATGAAATTACTTATTACTATAAATCAATTTAATTACTACCTTTAATTATAAATGTCACTATTTATTAATTATATATACATTTAATTACTACTTTTAACTATTATAAATGTAATTACTTATTAATTATATATGAATTTAATTGCTACTTTTAATTATAAATGTAATTACTTATGAATTTTATATCAATTTAATATTTAATTAAGTACTAACTATTAAATATATTGTATATATATAAAACTGAACAGTTGTTATAGAGGTTGGAATGTGGTAGGTAGTTAAGTCCCTTATTTATAATAATATCATCTCCGGTTCTTCGTCTGGCTAGATGGACTCAGGGTATGTCTTCACTCGTGAAAAAATGGAAGGCTACTGTGGACTTCAGTAGCTCAAAACAACATAAACCAACATCAACAATGTTTTAAGGATTAAAAGAGACAGTCACGATTTGAAGAAATTGTTGGATTGGTTTGAGCAGAACCCTGCCTTTCCCATAAACTTCAGAACTCATATCCATCAGTACAGGGCTTATTAGGGATAATAGATTGTTGGCTCTGTACTCCTCCAATGTATACTCCTTGAAGCCAGGAAAAGGAAGTACATGCACTTTTACCACCTGCCAAGTGTGATCGAGTCATTCACAGCTGCCCGTATTCTTTTTTTACACTCCATGATACGATGTAAGCTCTATATAACCGAGGGAAAATAAAGTGTGTGAAAATGGTAAGTAAGAACTCAGACCTTGGACCTCATATCGACATATTTAAGGACCCTCAGGCTGATCTAGGGCGTTTGTGAGTGGAGGAGAAAAATTTCTCCTTGCTCTCTACAGCTCCGGCAAACAAATGTGCTACTTAAAAAAATTGCGACATAGACTGGGCAAGCTATACATAACATCTGCGTTCAAGGTGACACCAACATCACCATTATCACCTCAATAGATGCTGCACAAGAATAGATTTGTAAAAGATCCTACACAGTTGGGGTGGATGAAGAACAGATATAGTCTTCAGCTCATCACCACCCTCGAGCCAAACTGCTGCAGCTCATTTCATGCAAATGCAAGATAGACTGCAAAGGACATTGTGGATGTAAAAAAGCTGGTCTATATTGCTTCCGGATTTTCCAAAACTGTAAAGGAAACTGCGGCAATATGGAAAAATATTTCACTGTTGATAACCAGGGTTTGGACGAAATGGACCACACACCTCAACCCAACACATTTCGAAAGAACAAGGTAATTTTCATTACTGCATACATTTGAAATTACTACATTTCTAGTCCCATACCTATTAATTAAATTACATTCTCATGGAGCTTTCCTAACACTATCATCTTTCCTTTCATTTTTTAGATAAAGAGCCTACCCTGGGCCTACAGCAAAAGCAGATGAAAGAGGTATACAATATTTGATTTACTGCATTAATACTAAAAATAAATGCAACAATTAATTATATAGTATCATTGCTAATAAATGTGTTTCCCTTTTATTTTTCTGAAGAGTAACCAGACCGTCAAACTCTAAAAACCATAGACTGTAAATGTCCATCTCTTTTTCATTTACCTACCTATATTAATGATGATAATTGACATGAAAATTGATAATAAATAGTTATTTCAAAACTCTTCTTTACATAAGTATTTTGTGTCTAAATAAACAAACATACTTTCTACAAAATATTTATATAATTAATTAATTATATTAATTTAATTAATTAGTAATTAAATCGATATATAATTAATAAGTAATTACATGTATTATTATTTATAAAGCTCAAACAAATAGTTTTTAATAAGTAAATAGTGATAATATAGGTCTCTACTGAGTTTTGGGTGAAGGACTCTTGACTTAGTGGTTCGCGTAATATGACATAAAATTTTAACGTGCTCTAGCCGCTACAGAGTTGGCCAAAATAAGTGGTGAAGGTGTGCAATTTGTAGGATATTTAATGTAGTTTCAGCAGAATGCAAGATGTTTTGTAATTACAAGCATAGTTACAAGTGAAAAACTAACAAAAAACTGGGTTTTTCACAAAGTAGGAAATTTTGACCCTTTTTCAGTGCCCTCTAGTTGTCAAACCGTTCAACCAAAAGTTAAATTTGAGGGGTGCTTTTTGTAGGAAATTTAATACACTTTAATTAAGTTTTGAGGTTTTTTGCGATTTTTGTTGTGAAGCCATATCCATGGGAAGTAGCAAAGGTGAAATTCGGATTCAGCACCCCAAAAAACATATAGAACAAGTAAGAAAAAAACTTCTATATTTTTTCCTGGAAAAAACACCATTTAACTGGACTTTAATGTGTAATTTAATAAAAACAGAGTTGCCATTTTCATTAATTTTTTCTACAAGACCCTACAAAAAACAAGACTTACGATAGTACAGTTTAAAGCGTTTTATAACTTCTTTGCTGGCCTCTTCTATGAATTTTCTTCCTATAAAATAGTGAGGAGTCTTTGTTGAAAGAATCTCAGTAAAAAATTGAGTCTGTAATCAAAATATCATAAAGGTATTGAAGAGCGTTATAGTATATTTCATTATTGGTAATGAAAAAGGGGTTGTTTGTGAGGAATAATTCGAGCACACTTTGTAAAGGAATTTTTGGACAAATTTTGAATGATACTTTTCATTATACTGCAAAATAACACAAGAAAACAAATAAAAAATGATTTGTTGAACTAGATTTAATAAAATTAAAGTTGATATTGGTAGTAGTTTTGATTATTGAATATATTGATTCGATTCCTTTGTTGGGTGGCAGTTTGATTTGAAGTAGTCCTACAGTAATCAGAAATATCACCAACAATGATTAATCATACTTTGTTAGTAGATGATTTTCACAATGAGAGTGATTTAAATATAACAGCATTGTTTGGAAATTATCCGGTTTATACAATATTTAATACATTTTTTGGCCCTAGATGTTTTTAAAGGTCACTTGCATAAAAGATCTCAAATCAGCAACTTTCATGATTCATTGCACGTTTTGAAAACAACTGTTTTTGGCGCAGTATAAAGAAAAAAACATTTTTATTCATATTGCCTTAAAAAAGGGTTGTTAAATTACTTAAAAAGTAATTTATGTTTAAATTACTGCCAGTAAACATCAAATACTTTTTTCATCTTTATAGGAAAACAATAACTTTGTAATACTTTGTTGTCTGTTGTTGATTGTAGAAAGTCCTACAGATCAAACTTTATCCTTACTTACACTCCCTTGTCACACAAACAAATACCGTCAGTAGTCAGTAATTAAAATAATCATGTTTATACCTGGTTTTGTAATGTTTCCTGGTTTTTATCAACTATATTTTGAAAATCCATTTCCCTGTTGCAAGCTCGGTCTTCTGATGCAGAATTAACTCCATGATCAGAGTAAAACATTTCTAAAAGTTGAGATAAACGAAAGCGAGTATACATTTCTGGCCATTTACTAATGATATTACCAAGTATTAAACCTAGAAATATAGAAAATGATGTGTGGTAAATTACTATGTATTTTGTAATAAAGAACATACTGTAATATCAAAACTATATCTGCTCTTTTAATTTGTACTTAAAATATTTTTGTGAAAAGACTGATATCAAATAATAATAACAAGATCATTACCCAAATAATTTTACACCTCCCTTCCCCCAAATAAAAAAAAACAAAAATTAAGAAAGGTTAACTTTGTATGAAGCAAATACTATTCTTAGGAAACAAGCAAACAATTTTTATATTCTATTGTAAAACTTTATTAAATCTTATTCCGACAAAATTAATTTTAAAATAAAATAACGTATTGCGACGGACTGAGATGTAGCCTCAGCCGCGCAATGCAATATTTTTCAAATAAAACTGCTAAAAAATCACTAAGTCCTTAAGACCTAAGAAAGTGAATTAAACAACATTTTAACAAAATTTGATATATAATAGAAAAAGGGGTAATGTAAAATAACTAAAGCCAAAAATGGGTAAATATTATGAAGTAATAGAAATTCGTTAAGTAAATAAAATTATGTATTATATAATAATAAGTGTAAAGGTAAAAGAGAGATAGATAGGTTAAAAAATATGATAAATAGGGCGTTAACCAAAATGAACAAAAATTAAAACATCAAAAAGGACTGTAACTTTGTAAATAATAGGCCGATCGCGAAACGGGAAACGACAATGTGCGTACAACAACGAGTAGAACAGTAAACCAAGAAGAAAATAGTCGGAAAATCGGAAAATTGGGAAAGCCAAACAGAAAAGTTAATAAGAGTCCCAAATGCGAACGCGGTGGCAGAAAAACACCACTCGAGTTTGTGTAAGTTCAGGAAGACTAGCTGAGTACGCAGACGGTTTCAGAAATAAAATCGGAGGGCTAGAACTGTAGTTATGGAAATTTAGTAAAAATTAGGTGAAATAAATCTCGACAAAAATGGACTTGTAGTTTTAGGAAAACTTACTTGTCCGAAGTTGAATGTCAAGGCAGTGCGCTAGACACGCCCACTATACAGGTCTACGAACCCTGAGGCGATAATTAATAACTAAATTAATAGAAAAAGTTTCAGGAAATTGAAAGGAGCCCGCGCGAAACGCTAAAAACCAAGGTCCAAGTAGTGATAATAAGTATTCAACATTGGCTAACTTGGGGAAGAGGAAATAGGAGCTGGTCGAAAGTCGATGTATAGCTCGGCAGTCTAAGAAAGTACTCCGGGAAAGAATCCACGTTTCTCGTCATTAAAATTTAGAATAATTAATAAGTACATCAGTGGAATAATTAGTCTAATCTTCGTAAAACAGTCTTTAATAATCTAATATGTAGTTTTCAAGCATATACTAAAATAACGTATTTAATTACAACGCTACGTGAACTTAAATCAATCGTTTATACCAATTTAAACGCCGACATAGCATAATAAAGTGATGCTATAGAACTTCGAGACCTTCAAGAGATAACTCCAAATTGTGGGAGATCCAGGATAAACAGCGGCTAGGGCTGTTTGGATAAACAACGGCTAGAGTTGTTTGGATAGACAGTGGGTAGTACTGTCTGGATAACAGCGGCTAGTGCTGTTTTCGACTACAATCCAGGAGTCAAGACAATTCAAAGAACACCACCAGTCGCAGGGATCCGCACGACAGCGAGAACTTCAGCAGCATTTCCAAAACAAATCACCTAGTAGGATTTCGCCGTAAGCTACGCAAGGTAGAGTTGGCGGCACCTTTTTAATATTTCATACTTTACAGCATTGACAGCTAGGGTTTTTTGTTTAAAATATCATTGGGATAAACATAGGAATTTATAGACACTTTTTTAAATATAAAAGAAATATCTATCTCTCTACAAAGCCTAAAATTGTCTCAACAAAAAGTTTCATATTGTAAAAGGATTGTATATATAGAAGGAATAACTGATTTTGATTTGATATATTATTTTGTATGTTTTGAAGTTTTAAAAAAAGATAGAACCAGTAAATTTTATTTTCATTTTTCTAAAAATTTCTTTTATTAAGCGCTTACCTATAATCACCAGATATAATTTAAGCAGTGTTAGAATAAGAGTCCAGGATATCAATTATAGTAAAGGTCATCGTTCTCCGAAAGGCACGAATCCCGAGATAAGAGTCAAAACTCCAAACACTAACTCAAAATATATAAATTATAGTGCGTGGCTGTCAGTAGAAGGGGCTTAAAAGAGATGGCGGACGTTGCAGTATGAATATAGTTTGTTTTTTACATTTTTAAAGCTTGTAACAGTTGCAATTTACTAAAAGGAATATACTTTCAACCAACACAGTAGATTTAAAACAAGGAGAGCAGAGATAATACAAATAAATAGATTAGGTATAACAAAACACAGATAGACAGTGGGGAATAAAAAACAGAACAGTAAAGATTTAACACACCTATGTACAGAATAATGAAAATCATATGTCATGCTGGACCAATGCAGATTCAGCAACGAGCTATGCAGAAACTCCAGTCAAGGTTTTACTGGAGAATAGGTAAGGAAAAGGCAGGTAAAATTGTGCCTTGTCAGGTAAAATGTGTTTTGGTTGTGAGTACAATCAAGTTTAACAGCATGAAATAGTTTAAAACATAGAAAAAGTGCACTTGGATGTATTATTTCATTTTTGTAAGATTAATTTATTGCTCTTTACTGACAGAAAGTATACATTTTGATTTCTTTATAATTTTCAAGTGAAGCAATGGTTATTTCAGTTGTTAAAAGGTTTTTATAAAATAATTCATGAGTTTTAATTTTTTTATGCCTAAAATCATTTTACAGAGTACATCTCACTCCCTAGAGAAAGTTAAATTCACATCTCAATACATTTTTAAATGGTGTTTAAATGAGGGATAATTTCCTGTAATCCACTTGCCAGGAGGATCTACACTACCGGATATTGAGGCTAGGGCATGACAAAAATGAAATGTGTAAATGTAAGAATAATAAAATATATGCCACTGAACTCCTCCTAAACGGCTGCACCAATTTTGATGAAATTTTGTGTGTGTGTGTTTGAGTTGGTCCCTGAATGGTATAGATTCACAATTGGGAGAGTTTGAAATGGGGTTGCTACCCCTAAACAATTAATATAAATTAAACTAACTTCCTACAAGCTATAAAGCTAAAATTATGTTATATCTAACAGTATTTTTAAAGAATATACAAAACTATTTGCAATTTGATTACTTAAGTCAAAGGGATGAAATGGAATCTATTAAAATTAAATAATAATCCACTTACTTTTTCTATATTCTAAAAACTACTCAACAAATTTTACTAAAATTTTACAATTTACACATATCAGGATTTTTTTAGAGAATATCGTCACTACAAACAAAAAGATTTAAATGGGGTAGCTACCCTATACAATAAAAATAAACTGCACTAAATTCCTACAAACTATAAATCTAAAATTATTTAATATCATTCTTAACCCTTAACTAATATATCCCAAAATACTAACTCAATATCATCAGACGTCATTTTTCGGAAGGGTGTAAGGAGGTTAAAAAAATTATTTAAAAATTTTTCAGGGTTTGTTCCTTGTTTGCAAACTATTTTACTACAGAAATTCGCTAAAACATTAATTTTAAGAAAAGTTTTTAAAATACCCACCTTTTGCCAAAAAACAATGTTTTTTATGTTATTTTTTTATTTTTATTTTTTTAAAGTGCATATTTTGTAACACAAAATTATTATATTTTAAAATATGTAAAGAAAAATCTTTTAAAAATACTTTCAACCTTAATTTTGTTCATAATTGTTTAAAATCCTAATTTGAAAATCGATACAATTTTTTCAAAATAATTTCCATAAGCTATACCAGACTAGACAAATAAAACACCATTTTACTATGAAATAAGTAATTTCTTATTTATTAGTTTTTTATGTTACAAAAACTCAACAAAGTTGACAAAAATGGTAAATATGCTTTTCAGTCTATTCCAGGCAGCTAGCCTATGCACATTTTTTTCGAACACTAAGCAAATCAGAACTCCTCACTTCTGGCATGGGTATCATGTCTGACGTTTCGATTATGTCGGGCAGAAAGGGCGTTCTTTTTTCAAGTTCATCGTGCATCGGCAGTTTGAGGATTCACTGAATAAACTTTTAAAATGTATTAGCGTTTTACTTCCACGAGTCCTGCAGAACTTATTCTATTAATTCATAAAATCACACTACTACTCTATGAGGCGTCACTGTTGAGGACAAAAAATAACACAACTGCTATAGTATGTCTACCAGACGTTAATACAATATTGCTTGTAAACAATAAGTCAGAGAGCGGCATGAATTTCACCACACAAAGATCTTAACTCAGGTGAAAGGTACTGGACACAACCAGTTTTTAAGTGGTGGGGGAGGGTGTGAAACAGAGAGGGAGATTTTTTCCACCGTCTGAGAGACGTCGCTATAGTAAAGTGTTAATGTGTATAAAAAAAACATGATAATTCAATTAATTAAGTCAAAGGCAAGTTGTTATGAATGAAAATTTATGAAGAAAAATTTTCATGGAGAAAGGCAAATGCTGATAATAAAAATTAAATGTGATAGAAGGTTATTTTTAGATTTTTTTTTTTTGGTTATTAGAAGCTAAACATAAAATATTCTAATATAAATGATAAGGAAAAGCATGGGCGTCGTCAGCAGTTTTTTATTAGGGAACACATTCCGGGGGGGGGGGGGGGGTCAGTTGAAAGAGAGATCCGGGAATGTTTAAAATATTACTTCTCAAAACATCGTATTTATTTATTTCTGAAGTGAAATTAGGTTACAATAAGTTGGCTTGCTTTTCTTCGAGGAAAGGGAGTATTGTCTTTTTATTGTCTTCTGTTTTTATTCGCTTCATAATAACGGATTTGAAAATTTCTCACTAGTTAAATATGCACAAGAATTGTAAGCACAAGCACGTAACTTTTGTTCACACCAATTATAGTAGGATAATACTGTAAGGGCGACTAAAATGTAAGGTTATGTTTAACTGAACTGCTGTTGACTGACAAGTGAAGTGGAAGCAGACGGAATGAGGGAATGTCAGTGCGTTGTCTCCATGTCTGCTAGCCCATTTCTGCCTACATCAGCGTAGCGTCATTGTTTTTATGATTACCTTACGTCATTTTGTTACCTTAACCTATTAAATAGTGATAATTAATAAATAGTAACAGTAATGATGATTATAAATAATAATAATGAATAATAAAAAATATATAAAGAAAAGTAAATCGTGCAGAGCATTTTATAGTTCCTTTTATTTACCAAATTCTTTTTTTTTACGTCTGAGATATTGAGGGGGACGTAAACACAAACCTTAGATATTGGGGGGACGCATCCCCTGTCCCCCCTCCCCTCCGTCGATGATTCCCATGAAGGAAAGTGTTTATGACATGTTAACACGGTACTATGTGAAATATTATTAATATGGAATAATAAGGTTTTGATAAATGTTAAAGATTGATTTAGAATAAATTAACGTAAATTAAAGATTAAAAAATAATAAATTAATAAAATTTAACCAGAGTGATAAAATTAACCA
>JAGFPH010021023.1:0-13691 GCA_018207615.1 Philaenus spumarius | reverse complement strand
TAGATATCGTTTTATCAAACGTCATGTTATCAACCCTAATATAAATAACTGATTACAATGAATACGACCGTCCCGTCCTCTGGCTTTACGGACAGATGGCGTCTGCTTGCCACAGGCGGGCTAAAACATGTGCATATATTTCCATGAGTGAATCACACGTCCTAATTTCGCACCCTCTCCGCCACTTCGCAATTAATTAATCAATGTGGGTTGTACCCCCCAACCCCGTTCTGCCGACAATTCACATCTCCCTTCCCTATGACATTACCAATTTTCTTCAATACGTGTTAATATTACATTGTATTTAGAGAAGTGATTATACAGGTTGGGTGTATAGCGAAGCATGTAATTAATTAATGTTTAGAGAGTTTCTTGGTAAATCAAATGCAGTGTTTAAACGACGCTATGTATCGTTTACGGAACACATAACTGGAAGCTCCTTTAGTAATTACTCGAGTTAAAATATTTTAGTAACATCTGTTGATTATGATTAACGTTCAAAGTTTGCAATTTCGATCCGATTTAGGCCTACTTAAATCTGTCACGTTATATGTTTGCTTAAGATTAGACAATTTTAAAATAATTTAAGACTGAACTTTTTAATAAACTTGTATTTTGCAGTAGTGATATTTTGATTTGTGACTTATTTTCTTTCTTATTCACTGTGTCTTAGATAATTTTACGTCATACTTGTGACAGCATGTTTGTTTTCGGCCAAAGTACCACTCGAAATCAATTTTGAAAAATCAAAATGGCTGTAACTCAAAAAATTTAAATACTCCCAGATATCGTTGTGTGGCATATCGTTTGAAAGCTTACTTGATGCTAAACCCCCCAAAAACAAAATCAGTATTTTTTTAAATAATACAGCGAAATGGGGCAAAATTGGAAAACAAAATTTCGTTGTTTTTTGACAGCCACTTTTAATCGGTTAAAGATACGGATGTGCAAATTTTACCGTTGGTTTTCTCTTTTATTGTAAATAAAACAGCTGATTTTGGTCGAAAACTTAACGTATTTTAGGTTACGCCTACAATTAACCAAAACACATTTTTAATTGCAACCAATTTGAAAACTTTTTAAGTAGGTAATAGTTTTTCGAAACTAACAGTTGTTTTTTTTTTTTTTTTTTTTTTTTTTTAATTCGGTAAAAACAAACAAAAGGTTTACTGTATTATAATTAAAATATCTATTGTTTCATTTTATATTGTTTCCTTTAGTTGGTACTATTAAAATTAGTTTGAAAATGTCGATTATTGATAACCTATTTTAAAATAAACGGTATCAGTTAACTGACACAAACTTTCTCCCAACTTTTTGTAATCAAAATAATATTGTTTTTAATCATTTTATTTTTGACTACTTTTTAGAACAAAACAAAAAAATAATATTGTACCTACGTCAGTCGTATAAAAAAATTATTGTCCGAGGCGGGATTCGATCGCGCGACCTTTGAATTACTGGCCGTGCTCGCTACCGTGGTGCTACACTGTGCGGCCACTACCGCGATGCTAGATTGACAACACAAACTTGTTTATTTTTAAACATTTCCCCATAATTATAAAACGCCGAAGTTTTGATAAAAGCGGTTGGTGTCATTTTGTTTGGCATCTTAAGCACTATAAATACTGAAAATTTGATCAAAATCGTTAGAGCCGTTTTTGAGAAATTTGCATTTTTGTAGTTTTTTATGGGTTTTTAGGGGTAAATTACCCTTAAAAATTAAAAATTCCAAAAAATGAAAAAAACGCCTGGAGATATTAGGGTTTAGTACCTACATACTAAATTTCATGAAAATCGGACCAATAGTGTCCTCTCTGGTCGTGTATACATACATACAGACAGACTGACAGACAGACACCACTCTAAAAACACTTTTTTGGGTTCAGGGAGCACCAAAACAAAAAATTCCACTAAAAATATTTTTGGGTTCAGGGAGCACCAACACAGATAATTGCACTAAACAATTTTTTGGGGTTCTGGGAGCACCAAAACAGATAATTCAACTGAAAATTCAAATTCGAACATTTTTACGAAAACAATACTTTCTCCATATACTACGTTTAGGGTGGAGAAAGTAAAAAATAATGGTGACTTTACAACGTATGCCGCAATTCGAATTTTGGGGTCGTGTCTATTTCGATCTTACATTACCTATACATATAAGTCACCGCTCAGTCGTCTTTTATCCGAGTATGCAATAATCTGTTTTCATTGAATTCGGGATGGGCCTTTTAGGTTTACCTTATGCCTATACTGAACCCAAACACGTTTATTGAAAGCATTTACATTTATTTTATTAACATAGCAACCAACTTGGCAAATTTACAATCATGTAATTATTCTTCAACTAACGGGGGTTTTTTAGATTAGGTGAAGCAAACAAACCAAAATCAACAATTACAAGTCAAATATCTGGTGTTACACATTATATTGTTTCCTTTAGTTGGCAATATGAATATTTGTTGATTATTTAAATATTAATGTTGAAATTTCAACACGTGCCATAATTCGAATTATTGTGGATAGTCTTCGACTATTTTGATCTCGCCCTTACATTATATAGGGTCACCGATAACCCCTCCACCCTACTTAGATCAAAGGGCCTCTGTCGTAATCCCTCATAATTTCCGTGAAAATACCGGAGTATAATATAATCAAATTGTATTGGCTTCGCCATGAGTCGCCCCGGGGGCTGGGGAGCGAAGCGAGCACGGACCTCTAGTTCTTGTATAATAACATATTGGCAGCTCGTCGTGCACACTAGACTGAAACCTGGTGAAGTAAACCGTAAGCCTACCGTTACTGTTACTAAACAATTATACATTTACTGTAGTTGAATGCATTTATACAAATTAATTGTAATTACTTTTATTTGAGCTCTAAAATGTTTCAACAAAAACAAATTAGCCATTGTATTTGTCACTGTAATTAATGCACTGTCGTAATAAGAGAATTAATTATTAAAAGTGAAAAATAATTCGATCACGCAGCTGAACTCATGACGTGAGTTGAGCAAACTTCGAAAATTAAGATTGTATGGTTTAGGGTTTCAACCAACTATTTTTTGCACCTCGGCCCCCAGTCCCAGCTCAGGCGTGTTTCATTCCGCTCGCAGCGGAAAAGCTTTGTCGCACCTCGACCTTGCGGCCTCGGATTATGGACTACTTCGCTTCGCTTTCAGTGAAAAAACTAGCTTCGTTGGATTTGAACTGGTTGCTTTTATGGTATTTTACGTTTGCATCTATTAAGTCGTGTAAAAAAAACATCTGGTGTGCACATCACACAACTTTCCTTACCAAAATAGATGCTGTAATTTCTCGAGCGAGAGATTGATGATACCATTTTCGAGTTAATAGGAGTATCCGTTTCGAAGAAAGCGGTACTGACTTCAAAACGGTTAATCCCACGGACCTGATTTTGGTCTCAATCGATTTCTAACCTCACAAAATGTCAAATTTGATACCAAATACGGCTAGTTTAAAAAAAGACATTTTTACCCCCAAAAACGCCCTTTTTGGGGGCAATTTTTGAAAAAATGGAAAAAATTGAGTGGGGTATCGTTTTTGACATTATTTTGGACGCTGAATCGAATGAGGCCATTTTCAAGTCGATAGGACCAGCCATTTCAGAGATAAAAACAAAATAACTTGGTTTTTGTAATAACTTTTTTCAACGAATTTTTAACGGTCTTTCGCGTACATAGGGTGTTAAGGGGGTCGGAGTAGAGTATGTTAGCAAAGTTTAATCAAAATCGTTAGAGGGAATTTGGAGTAAATACCAAAAATGTGCTAAAAACTGCTCCCACGGTAAGACACCACCTCCGATTTGCTTCAAATTTACATGGGTTTAATTGTTTACATGTTTGAAGATATCCTGTAAATTTCAGTTCGATCCGTCCAGCCGTTTGCCCTGTGCACTCCGGACACACACACACACACACACAGACACACAGACAGACCAATTGCCAAAAATGCATTTTTTGGACTCAGGGGGCCTTGAAACGTAAAGATATTATGAAAACTCGACATCGAATTTTTGGGTCGATCGCAATACTTACCTTACCTAGTATAGGGTAAGGAAAGTAACAAAATGTGCAGAATAACCTCACATATTTTATTTGTGTAGATAAAGTAGCAATAAGTTTAGTTTTAGTACAAACAATGTCAAGAAATAGTTTCTGCCTGAGAAAAAACGTGCTTCCGATTTGTTGGTCACGAATTCTTCTGGGTGACTTAGAAAACTGACATGTGTACCAAATTTGGTCCAAATCGGACTTAAAATTCAGCCGTTAGAGTTCGAATACATATACAGGATGTACAAAGAGTCCAGCACTGGTTTAATATTTCGTATACAAAGAACATTATTGAAGGTAGATGTGATTGTGGAACCTTCTCTATGTAAAAATACTATATTATTAAGATCTCCAAAAATGTATCCGCCATCTTGGATCCGCCATTTTGAATGTAACTTTGTTTTTTTTCAAATGGGAAGGTGCTCATGTGATACATCATTTCGATGTAGAATTTCAAGAGAAAATCAACGGTGAAATGTGCACATCCATATCTTTAACCGATTAAAAATGGGGGCAAAAAAATGAAATCTTGTTTTCCGATTTTGCCCCATTTTGCAGTACTATTTTTAAAAAACTAATTATTATTCTTTTTGGATTTAGAATTAAATAAGCTTTCAAGCGATATGCAACACAACAATATTTGATAATATTAAAAAATTTTGAGTTACAGAAATTTTGATTTTTCAAAATTGATTTCGAGTTGTTCAACCAAATATCGTTGTGTGGCATATCGTTTGAAAGCTCATTTAATTCTAAATCCAAAAAGAATAATAATTAGTATTAAAAAAGAAAATAGTGCAGCAAAATGGGGCAAAATCATAAAACACGATTCGTTGTTTTTTAGCCGCAATTTTTAATCGGTTAAAGTTATAGAAGTGCAAATTTCACCATTGTTTTTCTCTTGAAATTCTACATCGAAATGATTTATCACATGATGACCTTCCCATTTAAAAAAACAAAGTTACATTCAATATGGCGGATCCAAGATGGCGGATAATTTTTTTGAAATCTTAATAAAATAGTGTTTTTACATAGAGTAGGTTCCTCAATCACATCATCTACCTTCAAATTTTCTTTGTATGCGAAACATTAAACCAGTGCGGGACCAGTGCTCTACACCCTGTATACATAATATATGTATAGAATTATTAATGACACCCCAAAACGTGTTCTAGGAACCATAATCGGTGCTCGTTTACCACTTCCGACCAAGGTCACACCATAACAGCCTCTGTAACAGGTCACCCTCCCTATTGAAATTCGCCAACAACCGATTTAGCCACGTTTTTACCACTCCCACGAGACTCGAAAACGAGTTGCGACCGAGACCAAGTCTCGCTGTAGCCTCGACCATCGTTTGTTTACTACCGTATAGTTTTAACTAAACTATTTACATTATTTCTAGCTGAACACTACTTATTCGATACCAAATAACCATTTTAACAGAAACCCTCGCACAATGTTAAATCAATAAATCTCCTGCTGTGTTTATCAGTTTAATAAGTTCATACTTTCAAGGTTTACGACACAATGAATAACCGTTTTCTCAAAACATTTTCCCCCGGCTTCCCGTGTATAAAAGTTTGAAAACTGCGATAAATATCCGCGCCGATTGGGACGCGGAAAGTTTATCTTTTTACAGTTTGAAACACTCCGGGATCTGCATAAATGTTTTCCACGAGAGTAACAAGGCGAGGTAATATCGACTTGGCGCCACGGCATCGATCAACACAATAAATCGATTTGGCAACCCGCCATACAGCCTTCCAAACAATTCTTATCTAACCTTGTTTTCCATTATTATTTTCCTCGAAAGTTACGAATATTTATATAAAATGAACTAAACTACATCTAGTAGAAAAATGTTCTGTACTGTAATTCGCAATCATAAAGATATGTAGGCTACAGTGCAGTGGTGTTATAATAATCCAATCTTCCACCTTCAATTAAGTGTTCATTACGTTTAAGATAACTATTATAATATGTTTCTCTTAGAGGTAACTTGAATACTTTTTGAAGAAATTACAAACCCGAATGTTTACGAATTTAAAACGTTAAGATTTGTAGATCAATACACGCATGATGTATTCCTTTACAACCTTAAAGTTAACTTAAAGTAAAATCATTAATTTTACTTTTTAAGAAATTACAAACCCGAATGTTTACGAATTTAAAACGTTAAGGTTTGTAGATTACATGATGTAATCCTTTACAACCTTAAAGTTAACTTAAAGTAAAATCATTCATTTTACTTTTTGAAGAAATCACAAACCCGAATGTTTACGAATTTGAATCGTTCAGGTTTTTAGATCAAGTAAAATCATTAATTTTATTTGTTACAACATGTAATATTAGATAATTAGCTTACTTAAAGTATAATAATTCCGCATAGTCTTAAACGTTTTGGGTACATATTTCTGAAGATCTACTGGGCCGATCTTTGTGTTTATTTTAAATGAAAATAATGTTTTCATTGCCATAGTTGTAAAATTTATGAAATTTCTTTTTTACTTCATCGTTATATTAATTTTATAAGGACCCTTTTATAAAACCCTATTCAGACTTATTTCTGAATATCTTCTTTGCCGATTTTCGTGCGGTTTAAATAAAGAAATTTTGCAATTTTATAAAAAAATATGAAAATCACTTTTGTTTCATCTTTTTATTTATATGGGCACTTTTTTATACCTATTTCTAGAGATCTGCTTTTTTGCTTAATTTCGTGCTGTTTGTTTTAAATGAAAGAAATGTTGTAATTTTTATTTCACGTCATATTTATAAGGACCCTTTTTTAGGATATACCTTATTTATATATATTTCTGGAAATCTACTTTTTTGCTGATTTTCGTGCTGTTTGTTTTAAATTAAATAAATGAGGTCATTTTATCAAAAAAATATGAAATATAATTTGTATTTCATAGTAATATTTATAAGGGCCCTTTTTTTAGGAAAACCCCTATTTACATATATTTCTGGAGATCTACTTTTTGCTGATTTTCTTGCTGTTTGTTTTAAATGAAAGAATTGTTGTAATTTTATCAAAAAGTTATGAAATATAATTTTTATTTCATAATTATATTTTTATAAGGGCACTTTTTTGGTTTTAGGATAAACCCTACCGATACCTATTTCTGGAGATCTTCAGTGCCGATTTTCGTGCGGTTTGTTTTAAATGTATGAAAATGTATTGTTATTTAAAAAATATGAATTATAATTTGTATTTCATCTTTATGTTTATAAGTGCACTTTAGGTTGTTTTTTTTTTAGGTTAAAAACCTATTGGTACATAATTCTGGAAATTCATTTTGCCTTAGGACTTGTTTTATTAGCGTGTCTGAAACAGCCCCGGGAAGCTTTTTTCACCTAGTTTATCAGTTCTAATAAGTTGTTTAACTCGCATTAATTATGTCACAATATAGATGAATTAAATAATGTTATTGTAGTTTAACTTCAACTCATTTGTTTAATTTGTAAACCAAAATATTATTACCTTTATCTTTTATTTTGTTTTCGACTTGGAACAAAATCATTCTACTATTTTGTGTTTTTAATTATTATTGAACGTCTGGCCTCTTTCTGTTTCCCTGTTTAAAAAGTGATTTAAATAAGTTTCAGCCGAACATTATAGCGCAATGTAACAGCGTAACCAGGACAACTAAATATAAACAGTGAACATAAATTTTAAATTTGTAATACCATTGGACGATAAGTTTTATAACATATTTTATCCAATTAATCTCAACATTTTTATTTGTGTGGTATTATTTAAACATTAAATATGTGGTGCCTAGAAATATGATACAGAATTGAATTAGCTGTGTAGTAAATCTACATTTTTAACTGACCATTATAAACTTTAGAAAGTCTGTGAAAAAGCTAAAGCAAGAATAATTTTACTTTATTGAAACCCTTTTTGTAAAATGTACTTGTACTATGAAGTGTATGCGTTATTTAACAGAATAAATAAGTTCACCAGTAAGCTAAGTATTTGTCGAGCACAAAACAGTTGATTCTATGCTAGCCCTTAACCTCTTTTCTGCTCATTAATATTTGATTTTCTCTGTAAAAATAATTGTGTTAAAAAGTGGGTTTAGTGTTTTTATCAAACCTATAATGTAGGCCTAAAATAATTGATTTTAAAAGGCATCCATTGTAGCTCACGTTTTTGGCCAATTTAATATAATATTTACTTATTTTGTGGGGAAAATTTTTATTTTATTTTGTAAATAAGTAACAAAACCTAAAATTACAACATTCGATACTTTTACAAATCAAGTTATAGATTATCTGGCATTATTATTAATAATACCAGTAAAATTATCTTTTTTCAATTGTAGTGAAACCTTAAAACATAAGGACTTTAGTTCCTCACATACAAGTACAGCGTTAGATTAACCACACAACATCCAGCAAACCTTGTACGTGAATTCCCTAGAAGCCTTTGAGTACTAGAGGTTGTGGGTTCAATTCCTGTGGGGACTGAAAACGTTACATTGTTGACCTAGCATTGTGAGGTTAATTGGAAAGTTACCATAAGTAGCAACCCTTGTTTAATAAAGTTAGAACTAAGCTACTGGTATTAGTTGTGCTGTCCACACATCACCAGGGCACCCTTAGGAGTTTAGGTAGTCTGAACGTCCCAGGACACCGTGTTAATAGCAGTAACAAAAACACTTTTCAAGTTACGTTTCCACTTATCTAAAAGCAGAAGAATAGCTTAGTCAGTACAGTAGCAATTCAAAAATTCACAAATGTTTGGCAAGTCTTAAGTTCGGATCCATCTTTCGATTCAGTTTTCCTTGTTATTCCACTTTTCTTATTTGTGACACCAAGTGCAGACGTTAAGCTAAAGAATAAATAAAATCTTCTAAACAATTCTTCATCCAAACGTGTTAAATAACAATAAGCATTCTCCATGTTTGGAAAGCGACACCACACCATATCTAAGGTAAAACAGATTATTTTATGGGGCGTAGTGAAACTGCCCCGCTCATTAAAGAGGATTAGGAAGGGTCGCCTCGCAAGACTAGAAATGCTGAAATTGCCCCGAGCGCCCGGCCAGGTTGTCGCTACGGGACTGGGGAAAAAAGGGAATTATTTTTGTCCCTAAGTCCTGTCAGTGACTGCAGTCTTCTAAAAACTGCCATCGACAACCTAACCTAACCCCTAAAGTTTATCAGCTAGTAATTCCTGATATTGGTGGCAGTTATTAGAAGACTGCAGTCAATGACATTACGCAGAGACAAAAATAATAACACAGGGACAGACGCTCGAGGCAATTTCAGCATTTCTGGTCTCTTCTTCAGCAGGCGACTCTTCTTGATCCTCTTTAATGAGCGGGGCAGTTTCATCATTTCAAACGTACCTAAAATATCGGGGTAATTTCATGGTCCCCATTTTATGTAATGCGACAATTTAACTTTTCACTCTCAAATATTTTGTTCACCTTCAACTCAATCCATTTTTAAGGTACACAACAAATTTTGAATCACAATCAAAACTTAATTCCACTTCATAATTTTAATTGAAAGCCTACCTAATTTAAACCTTTGTTGTGAAGAAAAAATACCCAACAATAAATGAAATCTACGGTAACTTACCAGTAGGTTGTAAAAATATTAATAAAGTTTAATCGTGCAGTTGTAGTTGTTATTCATATTAGTTACTTTCTGTAGAGTTACTTTATTGTTGGTTTTATTTTAACACTCAGTTTAAACATTATTTTGTTATTAAAAACATAATAAACTAACACAAGGATTTTAAATGCAGTGTGAGTCGGGAAGAAACTGAGGAACTTTCAGGACGTGTTGTACTAGTGAAAATAAAGAAAAGTGTTCATATAAACATACTTCGTTCGGAAATGCTTTCTTTTCCAGCATTTTGTTTTTTATTTACACAAACTTAATATCTTTGGATGTAGGAATTATATTGAATGCAAATTTTGTACGCATATTTGTTATGACATCTTTGACCCATGTACACAAAACCAAAAAGTTTTTTCATATATTTTCAAAATGGCAGCCGTTTTAAATTTTTTAAATAAAATATCTCGAAAACCCCTAACTTTACAAAAATATTTCTAGAAATAAAAATTTCCTTTTTTTAATGAAAAACATAAAGGGGGTTTATTATTTCTGTAACTTGAAATATAACCGCGGTATTGGCTAAAAACTAAAAATGTTGTATCTTGGTAGTTGTCCATAATTATAAAGTTTCTACGTTTCTTCCTGGATCACCCTGTATTTCAAACTATCTACATTTACTGGTGTACATTTTATTTGATTTAAATTAGTAAATAATACACCTTTGACAGTTTTTCATATCTTTGTGGCATTGGGTGTATCATTGTTTCTCTTCTTAGTGTACTACAATGCTCCAACAACATTGGGAATCGGTTTTATACTGTACTTTCGAATCCCCCAAAATAAGCTAGCTATCACTTAGTTTATTTTACTCTAGATGTTAAGATATGGAAATAATATTAAAGCAAAAATAATGTGGTACAACACAAATGCCGATCGAATGATGGTCGCCATTTTAAATTAATAATTACTTAAAAAAAAAGGATTTAAAGTAAGGGATTTATATTAGATGTGGCGTAGCACATCTAAAAAAGTGTACGAAACTCTCCCGCGCTAGAAGTGAAACTTCTTATAAACAGTTGATTTTATGCATTGCTCTCTTTGCATTTGTTGACGATTTTATTATTTCAGGATTAGGAAAAGTTTATGTGGAATTTAATTTAAGAATATTTTTTCTCTTAATTAAATGAAATATTTCTTTTATTCGTCTATTTCCATTAATTCATAATCTAAGAAATAAATTATGGGTGTATGAATAGCTGACGTATGACACAAAGAATCATCAAACTATATTTTAAAGTATGCCTATCACTAATTATCTTGGTCGGAATTATTGCTGTTTTACCATAAAAGTTTAGAGTTATATATTAATTAATAAACTTAGGCCTACTGACGATGGAAAATTGAGTGAATGTTAAAATTAACAATATTATATAAATATCAAAGTTTTACCTGCCTTAGCAATCTTTATTGGTTGTTTTTGTATGTCTACAGCTGTTTCACCTTTTCTTCAGGCATCGTCAGGACAAGAACTATTACACATTTTCATCATAAATTCCGCTTGATAATACTAAAACAATTAAAATTTAACATTTAAAAACACTTAAAAACACAAATATAAAATTACGACACATTAAAGTTTTTTGAATGACTGTCACTTGTTTATACGATATGTCATTGTTCTGTTGCGCTGTATGACTGTCCTGTGTCATGTCATCAATCCAACTAATCCAGTTCTTGTCCTGAAGATGCCTGAAGAAAAGGTGAAACAGCTGTAGACATACAAAAATAACCAATAAAGATTGCTAAGGCAGGTAAAACTTTGATATTTATATATTTTATATATTTATATAATTAGCAATCGGATATGGCCACATATACATTAACAATATTATAGTTTTGCCTAAATGATATTTTTTAAATATTTGGTATTAAAATCATTGATGTAAATAGGCCTACTATTAAAATTTATGATCGTTTGTTCTATTTTCCAAAATATATTTCACGTCTTCGAGTAAAATATTAAATTACTAGCTCTGCATTTACCGTGTTGAAAATTCCTAACGGCATAGACTCAATTAGATATAGTTTGTTGTTTGTAGGCCTAATTAGTTTAACTAGGGGCTCTGCCCCTGGACGCTTCGCGCCCCAACCCTGATTCGGCCTACGGCCTTAGATGGCTGCTTCGCTTCGCTCGCAGTTGGAAAATTTGCTAAAGAATCTCGTTAATCTTTGGCTCGTTTGTACATAGGTTTGTAAATTTATGAAACCAGGCTTAAATATATTAACAGTAATTACAAGATTAATTATAACCTCAAATGCATGCTTTAGAAACGTGAGAGGCTTTCATTACGATTTTAGTCCTAGTTCTACTATCTTCTGTCAACTAAAGTTTTGAAACCAAGCCTAAATATAGCAAAAATTATTGCAGGATTAACATAGGCTAACTCAATACTATGTTTCAGAAATGAGCCAGGCCTATATTTCAAAATTGACTATTACAATTTATCCATCTTTGCCAAGTTTATCTTTTTTTTTACTAAATAAATTGTTAAATCATTCCCAATTTATTCTAATTCCAACGTGCTAAAGCAGTATAAATTAGCTCGTTTTTTTAACAGTAATTAAAAACTATCCGATGAACAGCTGATTTTGGATAATACTCAATCTCAGTTCTATTCCACTTTATTTCCAACGTGCTAAAACAGTATAAAATTGGCTTGTTTATAAACAGCTGTTTTGATCGCTTTATTTACTATTTCGTTGTTATTTTGTAATCAACATGGCAACCCAACATTTTTCAACTTTTAAATTAGATTTTCTAAAAAAATTGCGTTTTTACACGAAATACAACTGTACGTGTGTACTTAAAAATCAAAATTACACCTAAATACAAAATTTCTTTGAATTCGTTAGAGCCGTTTTCGAGATCCGCGACAGATACAAAGGTACAAAGATAGATACAAGAATTGCTCATTTAAAGTAATAGGATTTGAAGAACGAAGTAATCAAAAAGAACTAATTGAAAACAATAAACAAAGATTAAAACATTTATAATACCTGATTTCATCCATTAGCTTTAATACTTTAACAAAAATGAAATACTAAAACGTGTTCAGCTAATGCACAGTGTAATATGCAAACTTCTACTGGCTCCCTATGCTACGTATAACACAGTACATGTGGCGCATGCGCGTAAACTGTCTATGACGGAGAGAATAGTTATGATCCTCGGTGTTTATTCTCAACTGCCGGTTGAAGTAGAAGGAGAACCGTTTCAATTCTCGTCCCGTTTAGACCAACTCATGCTACCGTGGCTAGAGAAAATGCTAAGTTTACACACAACACGCACTGCGCATGCGTGAAGCATTTAACAGAGAGAGTAGACACGATTGTCCTATTCTACCCTTGTAACTACCGTTTGATGTCGGAAAAGCGTTTCACTTTTTGTCTGATCGAGGCCAACCGCGAAGTTTCACTTCAAATATAAATAACAAACTCGTAGCTGTTTTTCTCTGAATTTATTTCAATTAGTTACACGATGATTTCCAACAACGAAGCTATTAGTTAAAAAATCTTCTCTGTTTTCATAATTCCATTACTTAATTTAATATAAAATTTATCGTATTTATTCTGAGATAAAACTGATGCAGTTCACCATCAGAGTTACGCCTGCAGTAGTATTTCATTTAAGTTAGGAACTTGGTAAATATGGTTTCAGAAATTGTAGCCCCACAGCCCTCTCAGACCTACTTACGTCACCCTCTTACTTTGCCCCTCCGCTTCCCTATCTCCGCGCCACTTATCTCAAACCCATTTCCCTAGGCTTTTCTGTATTAAACACGAATCGTACGTCTTTATGTAGGGATAAATGTATTTCCAACTGTATTTAGCACTTACGAAGATAAGTAAACATGATTAAATTGATGTATAAAACTGTAGCACTTATACGAGAATACTTTGTAAATATTTAAAATTGTTAAATTTGGGATTGCTAAATCTTACAGGCGAATATAAAGTTCCGGGACGGCTTA
>JAGFPH010021022.1:0-13692 GCA_018207615.1 Philaenus spumarius | reverse complement strand
GCCAATACAAGAGGGCGGGAAATTTGAATTTTCAATTATAATTCGTTATGTTTTTTTTTTGTCCAGCGATTATTCCGGAACTAGTGAACCGATTTCGATAAATCTTTTTGAAGTGAAAATTTCTATTGACCCGTTGGACACTTTTTTGCTTGGGTATCTGATAATGTGTATAAAACACGTTGAAAGCATTTTTGTGTTGACTTTCACTCTATTTTAGATTATCTACTATTTAGTAGCCCCATGAACCAATTCCGCAAATCATTGGGAGTTTACTGTAATTGCCACTTGGTGTTTTTTTTTACAAAAATATATATTTCATTATTGAAATAGAAAAGCTTCAAATTTTGGCACGCATTGTTTTGCAAATGCTCTAAAAAAAAAAACAATAATTTATATAGTATTATATCCAAAATGGCGTCCATTTAAAATGTTTAACATCAAACCTCTCGAAAATAAAAAAATATACAAGAGGTAAAATATTACTCACATGTTCTTAATTTTTGGACCACTTCACCATTCCCTGAACATTCTCGGATACTTTCTAGTTATAATAAAGTACAATACCTTTTATTTTCCGTCAGTGGACCTCTTTCTTTAAAACTTGTTTAAAGTTTTTGACTCGTTTCGAGAATGTATCTCATCATCAGAAAGTCCCTCTGTACATGAGGTCGTCAAAACGTTAAATACACATACACAAACACATAACACACAACACATTTAAAAAATACAGTAAGTAGATGCGCATCTCACGACTCCCGGATATCGAATGTTTGTGCGATATCAAACAGAACACGAAATAAAACTACAATACGCCGCGGGCATTCTGAATTGTTATCGCTGCGTCATACAGGGTGTTCGAATCAAAGTTCAGTCGGTCGATTAACAATCGGTGTTCATTATTTGTGTTTAATATTTTAAAAGCCTTGTAGATTTCAAATTCTTCTACGGCATTCGTAAATTTGCCTTTACTGCATATCTTAATTGCCACCTTCAAAAAAATCAATAGAACCATCGCCTTCCGCACCAATAATAACATACAAAAATTACTCCAACCCCAAAAACATAGACAGTTGGAAACCCAAACAGGTGTCTATAAATTAACGTGTGGTAGCTGTGACAAGTTTTATATAGGTCAAACGGGAAGATCTTTCAAGGTTCGGTTTAAGGAACACCCGTCAAAGAGGACTATTTCGGGTAATAAATCCAACTATACGCGTCATTTAATCGACGAAGACCATAGTTACTCGGGCTTTGACAGCAACTTCAAACCAATTAAGATTTGCAGTAAAGGCAAATTTATGAACGCCGTAGAAGAATTTGAAATCTACAAGGCTTTTAAAATATTAAACTCAAATAATGAACACCGATTATTAAACGACCAACTGAACTTTGATTCGAACACCCTGTATGACGCAGCGATAACAATTCAGAATGCCCGCGGCGTATTGTAGTTTTATTTCGTGTTCGGTTTGATAACGCACAACCAGTCGATATCCGGGAGTCGTAAGATGCGCATATACTTACTGTGTGTTTTAAATGTGTTGTGTGTTTGTGTATATGTATTTAACGTTTTGACAACCTCCATGAATAGAGGGACTTTCTGACGATGAGATAAATTCTCGAAACGCGTCAAAAACTTTAAACAAAGAGGTTCACTGAAGGAAAATAAAAGGTATTGTACTTTATTATATATATTAGTGACCTGGATACTGGTAAAATGAATTCACTTACTAGTTGTTCCTCGAGTTCCTGCACTACAATATTTTGTCAATTAACATATCACCGCTCAGAAAACAATACGGCCTGACACTTTTAACAAAATTTACCTTTTGGTTCCAACGTAATCTGGCGGGTGTTTCTCGCATCGATTGAACAATAATGTTTACAGCAAAAAAGCCTAGAGATAGCAGCACCGCTGCATACAAATCTTTAATGCGTGTTCAAATAACTTATGTAGCATTCGTCACTTGTCCGTTTTTCCAGTTATTTTGTATGAACAAAAGTTAAACTTAAGGGTCTGCTGTAGTGGCGGCCATCTTGGATTTTTATCCCATAAGAGCAATGTTAAATTTCAAACCATTTATTTCGTTTACATTTTTATCATAAAATTGTTTGCAAGGTCTCGTTTTAAGCACAGTCACAATACGCATCCGTCTTGCAATTTACATTTTTTTTAAATGCTTTTGATTTGTTACGTAATTGGCATTTTGTAAGTACAACGTTTGATTTTTTTTCCTAACACAATAAAAAATGTATAATGAAAAATAATTTGCAAGCCGGATCCGAAATTTTATAAAGAATATTCAGTTTTTTTTTCAACACTCAATTACAAAAGATAAACTTATAAAATGGTTTGAAATGAGGCAATGTCAAAGCGTTCAGCTGCAAGGAATTGCACTGTTTAGATAGGGATACAGTGAGAAGCGGTTGCTTTTCCGGTTGCTTTCTCGTTTACTGGAGTAGTTCCTTAAGGCGTATGGAAGCATAAGAGCTTTTATATTTTATCACAAAGTATATCAATAAATAAGTTAGGCAGTTCTGTTTACAAATGCAATAATGGCAGATTTTTTTTAACATTATTTTAGAAAACTAAATTATTTTCATTACCCTTGTTGAATAAAAAAAATGTACTCAACCCATAGAAATAAATAACACAGCCCACATATTTTGGAGCAAAAGTAATACTAAAGTAATAGATATATTAAAATTTAAAATCAATGGCGGAAGTGGATAAAATTACCTTAGTCCTTGGTTGTCTTTCCTCTATTCTCCAGGAATAATTCTTCGTTCAGAATCAACACTGTCTAGGGTACCAGGAGGGGTATACACATTCACTGAAGATAGAATGGAATATAATAAATTTATTACAACAAACTATTGTTACAAACAAACAAAAGAAATACATAACTGAACCATGTTGTAAAAGCAACCCCAACAGGTTAAAAACCCAATTTCTGGGGCGCCATCTATACAAAAATAAAATAAGTCATGCCTAAACTATGAAACAAATAATTAAACAAAACAACCAAATACGTTTTCAAACACATTATGTACAAATAAACAATAATAATGAAAACATAACAACTAACATATTATACCTAGCTGTTGAGTCCCATCAACACCTGCAAACACACAATCAGCGCTGGTTTAATACAGACAAAGTGTCCTTACGAAACCTCGACAAACCCCAGGAGACATCCACCTAGTGAGCGACCACATTATACAGAGCAATTGACTAGTTCAGCGGCGACGCATGATCATTGATTCTTATGCGCTCTTGGTAAACTGGTCGTCTAATTCTTATCACATAAGGTGTATTTTTAAGCAAACAGTTATGCAAGTACTGTATACGCAAGTGCAAGTGACAAGAATAGGTCTGTCAAGGCTTAAAAGCATTTGTTTTCTTAACAGTCTAAACACTGAACTGACAAAAGCAAAGACATTTTCACAACACCTGTGTGCACATTAGACAAACGTTAGTTAAATATTCTTTTCTTACTTCCCTTCTCTTGGTGGCCCGGAAATGGTTTCATTGTATGCTTCTGCAAGGCAAAAGCGTCATCATCCACTATTACATGTGGAACAGCAAATATCCTGCCAGTCAAGGTTTGGTCCACAGGCAGACCAATTTTCCACAAGTCACAGTTCTTGAATACACCACCGTCAGATATTCGTCCTTGACACCCAACGTCACAAATAAACAAACAGTCCGAGTCCACTAGAGCCACTAATACAATGCTATGCTGACCCTTGTAGTTAACCCACTGTTCTCTGGCGATTGTATTGCAACATGCTTGCCATCAAGAGCACCAGTACATTGATCAAATTGCCAAATTCGCTTAAAGCCAGTTGCTATCACTTTCAATTCTTCAGGATCAGATGGGGTCTTAACATAGTCTGATAAGCAGCTTAAGAGTGCAGAAAAAAAATCAGGATCAATTTGAGATATGTTTTGTTTAGATACCTTAAATAAATACATCAAGGAACAATATAAGTCTCCCGTTGTCAAGCACCGTAAAGTTGTAGCCAAACAATTATTTACACGTCTTATTGCTAAGCAAAAGTTTGTGTTTTCATTAGAAACTGCTATTTCCCCCCGTTATGTTTATACCATATTTTGGGACCAGCCAATCATGTAGACCCATTGAGTTGTTGTATTTTTTGATTAGCATATAGGAATTGGTACAGGACATTTTTTCTTCTTTTGATCTTTATTATATCGTTGTGTTACTCCCATCGGTTCAATATGTTCAAAGTTTGTTGCAACAGTAACAGTGCTGTTATCATTTCAACAGGTGTCTTTCTTCGAAAACAACTGTGAATTAATTGTACTGCACATATCTTAGCATAGTTACCCTTGGAGTTGGGAACAGATTTCGACCACTTTCGTTTTTCAGATATTTTTTTGTGTGATATTATTTTCGTTCTATTACTCCTACGCTTTGTGTTTTTTTTTTGATTTGGATGAAGAAAGCTTTACAAAATTATTACTCAATGTATTATCATGATTATAATCACTTATTTCACATGGATCAGTTTCTATGAATTTGTTTTGACTCTCTACCTTTTCCTTTACAATCTGTAACTGTAATTTACCTGCCACTTCGAATTCTTGGGCATCCTCAATATTCTCATAATTTATATTTTCCTCATCAGTTATGGTCAACATTTTCTGTGGCAGCGCAATATCGGCAAATGAAAAATCTTCCTCGCCATTATCGAATTCTTCTGATACACTACATTATTCATCTAAAGTTAAATGTGAAGTAAAAGACATATTTAAAACAACTTACTCACTCAAGAAACACAAATCTATAAACACAATACTCTACTAAACACAACACTGAAGCGTGGCATCAAATCTCAAACTGTGCTGCAGGTAGACTAAAGGAAAGCAAAACATGCAGAGGCAGGCAACATTGATGACTCACTCCTCTGACATTGCAGTTTACCATTGTCATATCTCTTTGAAGCATGGTGGTTAGCTGTGCTCACCACTTTTCTCTCGACCTTTCAAGCACGGTGGTTAGTAGCACTAACCACTTCTTTAAACAATGACTGTATGCATTCTAGCTGCAATAAAAGCAACTAACACTAGTAAGAAGTTGCTTCAACATTCGATAGATGGCATAGCATTGCCAGTGTGGCTTGAGCTGTTGTTTTTAATTTTGTATCACTCTAACCAGTCTAAACACCGTGTGTTGCTCTTTGTGTTATGGTTCTCTGTTATGCATTTTACATGTTATGTTTGTGATAATTGTCAGTAGTGAAAGTTGAATATATTGTGCTATTGTGAATCAAAGTAAGTATAAACATTGACTATTTAAATATAATCATTAGTGTATATCATTAGTCAATCAAGTGGTTAGTGCTGCTGACCACCGTGCAATTAAGGTAACAATCATTACTATTACCTAGTGTATTCTATATTGCTGTATCATGTCAGGAAAAGATATAACAGAGCTAATTGATCAATATTTGGAAGAAATTCCTAGTGGCAGTGATTTTGAGGACATGGATGATTCGGATGCTGATCCGACATTCAAACTGACCGTAAACAGATTTGGATGGATTCTAAGCAATATACATTTCAATGACAATGTGTTACAACCTAAACGTGGAGATGTAGATTACGACAAGTTATATAAGCTAAGACAATGGTTAAATTCTCTTTCGGAGTCATACACAAAGTACTACAAACCTCAGCAAAAATTAGTTTTCGATGAATCCATGGTAAAATTTAAGGGGCGAAGTTCCATGAAACAACATATAAGGAACAAGCCCATAAAAAGAGGGTTCAAAATTTGGATGTTATGTGACCAGTCTGGATATAACCTAAGCTTTCAGATATATACAGGAAAGCAAGGCGATAATGTTGAAGCTGGGCTTGGAGCTCAAGTAGTGATTGACCTTTGTAAAGACTTTTTTGGAAAAAATCACTTGTTATTCGTTGACAACTTTTTCTCTAGCCCTAATTTGCTTTTGAAGCTAAAAGAAAACAAGATGTATGCATGTGGAACAGTCAACATAAATCGGAAAAATTTGCCGGTCTTAGCTCAAGATAACAAATTGAAACGGGGTGACTTCGACTGGATGCAGTGTGATGAAGGACTGACTGTTTATAAATGGAAGGACAGAAAGTCAGTACATTTACTCTCCAGTTATCATGATCCTTCTGATACTCTGACCGTCAAAAGAAAAGAAAAGGATGGTACCGTTACAGATGTGCTCTGCCACAAGATTCTAAAAGATTACAACCACAATATGAACTACGTTGATAACTTCGATCGGCTAAAGGGTGATTATTTTTTGGATCGAAAAAGCAGAAAGTGGTATTTCAGGATTTTTTTCATCTTGTTGATGCCTCTGTCACCAATGCTTTTATAATTTACAAATTACTACAGCTAAATCCTTTGAAAAACAAAGATTTTCGAAGAAACGTGTGTAGAGGGTTGCTAGCGAAAAGGATTGTTGAAGTGGGCAGACCAGCAGAGATCCATAAAAAGAAAAAAAGTGTTGAAGTCAGAGCTCACAAGCCTTATGTTGAGGAAAATATCCGCTTTCAATAATCAAAACACATGCCAGAACATTCAAGTATGAAGAGGTGTGCAAGATGCAGCACAAAGGAGAAGCATGTGCGATCTACTTAGACTTGCTCAACCTGTAATGGTAATGTAGCATTGTGCTTGGGGAAAGATAAGAACTGTTTCCAGATTTACCATCAAGCATGAGATGTCTAACCTACATATGTGTACAGTTTTTCTTGTAACAATTTCAATAAATATAAATTATATTTACTGTAAACGATCATTAGATTTTCAGAAGGTGGTTAGCTCTACTAACCACCAGACAAGTGTCACTCAATGGGTGATGGTCAGTACTGCTAACCACCTTTTATACCTCTATAAAATTTGTATATATAAGTTCAAACATCCAAAAATACTTTAAATCTTATTTTTTACATATATTGTATCTAAAAAAACTACATTTAGTAAAAATTTTAAAAAAAATTTAGTCTGTGCTTCAAGGGGACTAAAAATCACAAAATACCTGTGCTTCAAAGAGTTGACACTCACTTATAAAGTATAACTGTGATTGTATTTTTATCAATTTTAAAAGTAAAATTTGTACTTTCTAGTTACTAGTTTGTTTACTTTTATTAAAAATGAATAAAAAAGTATTTAAACATCAATAACTATTTTAAATTTTTATCTCCTTGAAATCATCACCGACTAGTCAATTTCAGTATGTTTTATAAATTTATACAACAATTAAAATTTTATTTTTGGTTTCACATGTACAACAGTTAGGCCTTTAACTATCTAGGGAAATTTTAAAAAGTTTCAAAATCAATATAATAATTTTTTTAGAAATTTATAAAGGTTGTGCCGTTTTTAAAACACGCGATCTATAAATCAGAAACAAAATATTAGTTAATTTCACATCGTACAACGTTCTACACAACTGACAGCGCGCGACACCTGTTAGCGAAAAATAAAATCAATCCATCATACCTTAACATCGTCTGATCAGTGGCGACATCTGTCAATCTGCAACCATTACACGGGCGATACCGCCTTTCTCATAGAACGGGAAATAGACAGACAAGAACGAGACAAGATGGCGATCTGAGCGTTTACACGAAAACAACAGTGCAAATTTACAAAGTGTATTTCAATGTTTATAGTCTAGCTTCTAAATGTCCTAAGTAGTGCTAATTTAAATGCTTATTAAGTAAAAATGTGCGAGATCTAAATAACTCATCATAAAAGGTCCAGCCTATGCTGGTTCAACTATAGGAGTATATTACTGTTATGAGGAAGGCCTAATCAACTTCAAGTTTTCAAAGTATCAATAGACAATAATCAATCAACTACTTGCTATACAACTTTAAACTTTCTACATGTTTTCTTTAAGTGAACTTAAGTTAAAACTATAGTCCATTTTCCATCAACTTTAATTCTACAATAATAATACACCGAACTTGTCATCAGTTTACCGTGTCTATGTTATCATCAAACCAATGTGTTTAAATTAAATTATTCAAGTTACACTTTACTGCAGAAATTGCTTAACTTACTGATATTTAATAATCTTAAAAATACTGTATAATTAAATTAACTCTTATGTAAGTAATTTATTGGGAGGTGCGCCTAGGTAAATTTTGGACTCATAACCCTCCAGAGGTTACTTCTAAATTCTTTTGTGACGTCACACTTAATTTTTTTTCTAAATTTTATTATTTATCTTTTACTTAAATTTAATAACTTCAATTATTAGTAAGGTTAAGGTATAGTTGTAAATTGGCCAATTAGATCTAAATATAATCTAACTTCAGTACTTGTAGACCTATTTGTTGCAAATAAGTTGTTAATATCTACTTATGCAAGTTGTATCTTACTAATGTTCAAAGGTTCATTACCAACCTATTATGTCTGTATTGTTTCAAACATTTTGTTAAAATTGTAATTAAATTCAAATAAAGTAAAAGGGGTGGGTTTTGTTAATTCTTTTTGATTTGATTTAATTTTTGTTGTGTGAATGGTAAACCACAATGTCTCAAAGCTGAATGTTTTCTGAAGGTACAGTAAGTCAAACTAAAATTTTGTTAATTTAGGAACAATATATGTACCGTCCTTTTGCCCAGCACGTTCTTCCAAATTTTATCAGATTACACAGTACAAGGTGGTGTCCTATAAATATGACAGTGGTAGAAAATGGGTTAAAATACATTTGTGATAAAGTTAACAAATGTTACAACCTACATGCAAAATTTGTCTTTCCACCATTCTACAATACAGAACATTGTAGTAGTTTCGAAGGTATTTGGTTGACAATGAAAAATTAACCACCATTTTGTATTTAATAACATAAAATATTATCACAATAATCATTGGACAACATAACGAATATTGTACTATATCTATACTTATAAAAGCCAAATACCATTGACTCATCACAGTTTCTCCAAAACCACGAGGCCTACAAACATGAAATTTGGCACTAATACTCTGTAGGGGAAAGTAGCCAATATCGTACCGCCTCCTAAATCGTACCACCACTGTTTCAAGGCTATAGACTTACAGAGACTAGATAGAGACAGTGTGGTCAACGGACGTCTTGTTTTCTATTGGCTGCGCCATATTGTTTCCATTTTTCTGCTTACAGTAATGTTATTTAAATAGGAATTACTTCTTTTCGTGATATTACTGCTGTTATTTCATTGTTTTTCTTGCTTTTTTGTATGGTTTTTCCTAGTTTATGATTTAATTATTAAGTTTATTAAATAGTTCAGTTGTAATTTAGTGTTAACTTAGTGAAAACTGAAATTACAGTCTATAGATAACTGGCCATTATAATGGTTTTGACAGTATTAAGTACGAGTATTAAGAAGATAAATGTAAATTAGTGATGTAAACCTAAAATAAAGTTTGTACGCAATTATTTTTCATTGTATATGATTGTATTTATTATTTTCACTTATCCCATTAATCTTCTTTCTGGCAAAGAGTAGCCTACCTGGAGTACTATTTTAGCAATAATTAAGTTATATTATATATCATTGTACTCAGGAGATTCTTCAGATTTATTTGGTACATGGTTTATTACATTATAGTCTACTTTTATCTCTTGTCACTGTAGGATATTATTAATAGCTTGAGTGCGTGAAAACTATAACTAGGCCTACTGTACCTAATTCTTTCTGTAATAGCCTACTTACAAAATAATGTGGTAGTCTAATATAATTTTTGTTTAGCTATAATAAATTGGGCTTCGTTGTATGCCTTTTTGGAACATATTTTGTTTATAATACTCAAATTTTGTTTATGCCTACTCAAATTGTGTTTATAATTGTTAAAAATTCTACTACACAGAAATATTGCTTGTACTTTTCTTATGAAGAAAAATAATAATAGTATATACTTCACTAAATTTAATTAGATTATATACAATATAGATGTTTTATATGATAATGTGCACGAGTAGTAAAAAAAGTGCCAGCCGGTATTTTGTGTATTCATTCATTTAGTGAGGAAAATATATCGAAAAAAATGGTTTATACTTGACAATTTTTGTGACAATGTATTAATCCAATTGCATAAGAACAATTTTGAAGCGAAAATTGGAGTTAAATGCGAGAAATCGTCCCTACGCTAATATAAACCCGTGTTGAGTTGGAAACAATATGGCGGCCAGCGCTCGTTGGCCACACTGTCTTTATCAAGTCACTGTAATAGACTACTTTATGAGCGCCCCATCGGCGTCTGGGTGAACTACTTACTGTCTCGAGTGACTTGATGAAGTTTCGTGACGCTGTGTCTGTGCGTTGATTTGTTATAGCCTTATTTGTGTTTTCTGACTTTCGGACTTCTATTTTGGTGTTTTTTAGGAAGCCGTTACTACCTGAAAAGGTATGTATAAAGTAACCCTAACATTGCATGAGCTAACAGCATCTAATGTAGTGTTTAAAACTGAGCTCGTGGACTCTTGCAACTCTTCGAGGTTAGAAATAATGTGAGTTTAGTAAAAAGTAAGGAGTTTCCTAAATCGTACCACATCAAGTTTCCTAATTCGTACCGGTATACGATATAGGAAATTATGATGTTCCAAGTTTCATATTTCTTTGTGCCAATGTAGTCTTAATTTATTAATTCATAATTAATAAATTAATTCGTAAAAGAATTCATGGAGTGATATTGTTGCAACTTCCTGGTCACACAACGCATCACGTCCAACCCTTAGACCCTTCTTTGGGCCATTAAAAGGGTATTACAATCAAGTTGTTCAACAATGGCTACGAACGAATCCTGGTTTGTCTGTGACCCAGTACCAAGTCGTGTGAAATGGTAGCTGAGGCGTATGGGATAGCTGGTACCATTCAAAATGCGATAAATGGTTTTAAAACGTGTGGAATTTGGCCAGTGGATCGCTTTGTTTTTGAAGACAGTGACTTACACCCTGCCTAAAACTTAAACTCTGACAACATTGAAGAGACTTCTACGCCTACATGTGAGGAACAACCAGTTTCAACGGTCGAAAAATATGCACATTTCAGTGATGGGACAGATGATTCTTTAGAAATTAGCTGGCCAAACATCCCTAGTCCAGACCGAGCAGGCACAGAATTTGGTGAACAAAAAGCAACTAAAGCGGACTCGACTCTAAAACTTTCAATTAAACAGATCTCCCCTGTGCCCAAACTTAAAAAATCGAAGAACAAAACTACTTCAGGAGTTCAAAAAGCAAAACTTCTTACTAGTAGTCCTTACAAAGCTGAGCTGCAGATGGCTAAAGAATTCCAAGCTGCGCAGGAAAAAGTAAGAGAGTTAAAAATAAAAATGGGAAAAACTAAACCATAAGTTTCATAAAAAAATATATATATAGTGATTCCAAAAAGAAGCCTGAATCACTAAACAGGAATTTACAGAGTGCTACGAGATAACATCATAGGCTACTTACCCACAACTTCAGATCAATGTAGTGTTGTGTTCCAAATTCGCAATGAAGATTGGTTTTGTAGCGTTTGTGAGGAAACTTCTGTTGAAGATATGGTACAATGTTTAAATTGTAAAACTTGGGTTCACGAGAGATGAGCTGGACTAACAAAGTCTGGACTCAAACATTATATTTTTCCTGATTGTACAATTTAAAACAACTTAAAATTTTGTAAACTTTGATTTTATTTTATTTTTGAGTGAGTGTAACCTAAAAAGAGTGTTTCTACTAATATTGTAATTAAAATGTGTTTTAAAATACAGTTTACTTCTAACAACCTTCCATAAAAAGTTGTCATTCCTAAATATTATATTCTATCCATTAGAAGTACGACTTAGGAAACTAGGTACGATTTAGGAAACTGAGTGGTACGATTTGAGAAACTCGTATCCTATATCGTACCACTTGAAAGGGTTTGGAAAAACCCGCTTTATGTGGTGTTTCTTTAGTTGTATGTGGCTTAAAGAATTTTTACAAATAGGTTATTAGATATACTATGATGTTATACTAAGTTTAACTCAAAATGCAATCATTTGTAAATGTAAAAATTCATATACTCCAAAGTAGTACGATTTAGGCAACTCTCCCCTATAGGTTCTAGACGCGCACTAAGAAAGGGTTTCAGAAAATTCAAAATTTTAGGGGGGGTTTTGGGGGGGGTCAAAGTTACTAAATCACGATTTCTTAAAACCTACCGAACGGATCGGAATGAAGTTTGTTATGTAGCTTCCTCTAGGGCCATAGATGCTCGCTAAGGAAGGGTTTAAAAAAATTCGGAATTTTAGGGCGGTTTGGGGGGGTCAAAGTTACAAAATCACTATTTCTCTAAAACCATCGAACGGATTGGAATGAAATTTAATATGTAGTTCCCCTAGGGCCATAGGTGCTCGCTAAGAAAGGGTTTTTAAAAAATTCGAAATTTTAGGGGAGGTTTGTTGTCAAAGTTACTACAAAAAACCATCGAACGGATTGGAATGAAATTTGGTATGTAGCTTCCTCTAGGGCCCTAGGTACTCGCTAAGAAAGGGTTTTAAAAAATTCGAAATTTTAGGGGGTTTGTGGAGTCAAAGTTACTAAAAAGAAACACAGAACGGATTGGAATGAAATTTATTATGTAGCTTCCGCTAGGGCCCTAGGTGCTCGCTAAGAAATGGTTTTAAAAAAATCAAAATTTTAGGGGAGATTTGGGGGAGTCAAAGTTACTAAAAATCCCCATAAGAAATACATAATGTAATATATTTATTGATATAATATATTTTTTGTTATTATACATTTAACTTTGATTTGTCTATCCATGCAAAGCCGGGTCGGGCCAGCTAGTATTGTATAACGAATATTTTATTGTTTATTTGCTTTTAATTATTTACAACTGATTGAAAGAGTTAAAGTACAATAAGTAACTTCAGTTGAGTTTGACCTTGCGGACGGCATTATTGTGAAAACTGTTGCATGTGCTCTCGACAGTGACCTGGACAGCAAAACGAACCATGATAGTGTGACATCTTCAGATTTTCCGTACCTCAAACTGCTTGGTGTTACTGGCTGCAAAAACACATCTACAAACATGAGATATACAAGTTCTCACCAGATCGTATTTTTTATGATCTTACAATCACACAGAACCAATACAACTACTACACAGCTTCTTGAAACCATATTGAAAATAATTTAATTAAACCTAATGAAAGAAAAACTTTAAAAAATGAAAATGATAAGTCTCAAACACAATTTCTTGAAGAGGCTGCGAGGTCTTCCATCCGTAAGATACCTGTAGAGTCGAGCTTCTGATTTGTATGATCTACAAAAGCCCGGATCTACAGGGTAGATCACGAATGTGCCTTTTGGTGTTTGATTGTTTATATAACTTACAATACAAATTACACGTTTTTATGATGTTTAGAAATATTTGTTATACAAGCTCCTTATCAAAGGTGCCAATTGTATTAGCCAAAAGTGATATTTAATTCTATTTGAAACATTCTGGAAGAGGATTTTGTTGAACTCTGAGGTGATGTCGCAGAGGGCAGAAGATTTAGATTCTTGAATGGTAGAAGCCTCTACTAGAAATTCTTTTTACACGGTCACCACTCTGGAAAATGAAAGATACATTTAGAAGAAACTCTAAATATTGCCATGTCGGCTGTTAATTAGTCACCAAGAAGAAGTCATAATGTTTGTTATTAACTAGTATTAGCT
>JAGFPH010021019.1:0-13695 GCA_018207615.1 Philaenus spumarius | reverse complement strand
AAATTCGCTGAGTATGCAATCTAAAAACCATAATAGGCCTAATGTCACAAATCGTGTAACTGAATTTTGAACAAATTGTGATACTAATTTGAGAGGGGGTATATAACACAAATTAAAATTTTAAAACAAACAACCACACTGATTGGTAAAAAAACGTTTAATTTATATAAAACTAGTAACTACATAAAATTCAAGCAAAATTGCACAGAAAATCCACAAATATATCAAACTCAACAGAATATAAACTAAACCAACTAAACCTTTATCATGTAAAAAATAGCCAATTTTACAACATAAAAGTACAATTACACTTTAAAAAGACAATGTATACTGTAACAAATTGTTATAACCTAATATAACCTCAATGTATATTATAATTTTATACAACCAGTATACAAATTGCAAATATAATTACTATATTTCATACAATTATACGATTTTATGATTTTTTTATATGATTTCATAATTATTGTCACTAAATTCACGAAAGGGCGCATCTCGTTTTTACAAACTTTTCAAGTGAGCGAATTTAAGAAGTGTGGTTCTACTTAAGTTGAACTGTACTGGAAAGTTATTTTTGTATTGACTTCATTTTTGGTGTCCTCACCATTGTAACGTCCCATCAACAACTTACAACCTTTCTATCATTTATCCTTACCTACATTTCCCAAATAGTTATCCTTTTCTCCGCCAGATGTCGACTCTGTACGGTATTACTTCTTATCGTGCATAACTGAACAGAGGTCGTTGTAATCTGACAACCCATCAGCTGTTCTTTATCTATTCAGTTAAAATTTTTGCTTGGTCATAAGATTGTTCTAAAGCGTCGGCCATTAGACCGTTACGAACTAAACTTTAAGACGCTGCCAAGTGGTGGTTATGTTGTTAAACTTTAAATAATTTAATCGCGATTAACGACGGTGTGTCGCTGAATAACATGATTTACTTCTAAACCTTTGTTTTCCGGATACCAGGTAGGAATATTTTTAGCTTTACCTTGATAATTATAAAATATTTACTTGTAAAACTTAATAAGGTTATTTCCACTTTTGGTTTATGTACAACTTCCTGACTCATTTTGTTCAATTTATTAGAGAAACCTATGTATTTCATTTTTTTTACTACAGCCTAAATTTTAAATGTAAATCTTACAGCCTACAAAAACTATAAAGCCGATATCATGTTGGTTATTGCTAAAGCCTAAACATATTTCCACAAACAAGCCTAAATTGCTATGTATTAATTAACTATAACTGTGTAGTTTTTCTACAGTGTAACCGATATTGAAAACTTTTAATAAGCTATAAGCATAATATTACTGATATGTAACTAAACGTTAACATTTTGTTTATGTTACCATGTGGCTTACCTAACATGTAGAGACAGTCTTATGCAACATTACACATGTTATATTAACCATCACAATCTAAGTAGCAATTTGCCATCTTGTGCTACAAATTTCAATAAAACAGCCAACTCAAAGAACTATCATTTTATGCTTATTTAAATAGCTGCAAGTTTTCTAAAAAGGAAATTGTTATTTATGTTATACAGTTATACTGGTCCAACTCCAGGGAATGTTATAATACAATGGCATAACCTGCAACAGCTACGCTTGGAAAAGGCCTACTTTCCAACTGAACTTTAAAAAAATTAAACAAAATATTTCTACAGTGCTTTAATTAAAGACAGAGCTTAATTTAAAATGTGAACGATCTGCAGTTGTTCTTTTTCTTTTATGTTAACTGTTAAATAGGCTGTACTTTGAAAGTAATTTTTGTATATGTGTACTATTTAGGATATGTTAGTATTTAATAATTTGGGAGGAGCAAGCTAGCACATTTCGGACCTTAGCCCTAAGGGCTGCATATTAGAAATTTCACACCTTTTTTTTATGAGAGACGTCTCATAATTAATTTTGTCTATTTATTCAATTAATTATAATTACCTTTTAGAGTTGGCCAACGACATATATATATATTTATTCTTAAAACAAATCCATGGTATTTCATGTTAAAACTTTGTAACTTGTAAATCTTTTCTGTATAAATTCTGTAATTATTATTAAAAGGGAGGGTTTTTGATTTTTATTTTTGGGGAGGGTTTTTAAATTCAATTTATTAAAATATATATGTTTTCTTTTTTTTAAATCTCAATCTTTTTTGTATTAAGGGCATATTAATAATTTTTTTGTATTAAGGGCATGTAAACTTTTATTTTGGTTAATAAAACCAAAAATTATACCTATTTCTATAGTTTATTGAGCTAACCTCTAGGTATCCTGTGCATTGTAAGAGATAAGCTGAAATATTCCTACTTTTGGTGATATTTAAATTCTAAGGTAAGTTTTGAACAGTACCAATCTATGTGGCCCAGTATTGCTTCCGTTCCCTTAATTATCTTTTAGTAAGATTGGTACACCATTTCGTACCATTATTTTAGTTTAGCGAGAAATCGGGTTTTCCCGAGGTACGCCCGTTAGAGAAAACTTTTCCCGGCAATCAATGTTATAACTTGAGTTAAGCCCTTCGGTTTCGTGATAATTAAAAACGAACGAAATAGCAATATACAATTTTTTTATACAAAATTATCAAATGAATAAACGAGGATACTTGCCAATAATGCGTATAATTAAAAAAAAGTAGTTTCCATCACAAGGAGCAAATGTTGTACTTTTTGATGCGCAATAGCTTTGTAAATAAACGGTACCAGGCACTGGCACATACTTTCTCACAAACACATTTAAATTACTAAACAGATTCACTGTGACTTGTAGGGTGGGGTAGGAGAGTTTTTTTATTAAAGTTGGAGATTAACTAATAAATATTATTATTATTATCTAGAGAGAAAACTATTCGATCGATTTCGAAAAAATTTGCACCAAACACGTAAATTAGGTCTTCATAGATGCACGTAAAAAGATTTTGAAATTATTTTTAAAACAACCCGCTTTATGGCCAAAAAACCCCCAAAAATCTGTTATTATTATTAGCTAAACGAGAATTTTTAGAAAGATACTGGTTTTTGTATATGGTAGGGCACATTAAAGGCTACAAATAAGCCAAATTTTATCAAAATCGTTAGATCCGTTTTTTTATAAAAAAATAATAACTGATTTTTGGGGGGTTTTTTGGCCAAAAAGAGGGTTGTTTTTCAAACATTTTCAAAACCTTTTTTCGTGCATCTATACAGGCCTACTGGACATGTCTGGTGCAAATTTGGTTGAAATCGATCGAATAGTTTTCTCTCTAGCTTTGTATACTTTTATTAAAGTAGGCGATTAACTAATAAATATTATTATTATTATTATCATCTAGAGAGAAAACTATTCGATTTATTTCGAACAAATTTGCACCAAACACGTCAATTAGGTCTTTATAGATGCACGTAAAAAGGTTTTGAAAAATTTTGAAAAACAACCCTCTTTATGGCCAAAAAACCCCCAAAAATCAGTTATTATTATTATTATTATTAGCTAAACGAGAATTTTTAGAAAGATGCGGGTTTTTGTATATGGTAGGGCACATTAAAGGCTACAAATAAGCCAAATTTTATCAAAATCGTTAGAGCCGTTTTTTTATAAAAAAATAATAACTGATTTTTTGGGGGTTTTTTGGCCAAAAAGGGGGTTGTTTTTCAAAATTGTTCAAAACCCTTTTTCGTGCATCTATACAGGCGTACTGGACATGTCTGGTGCAAATTTGGTTGAAATCGATCGAATAGTTTTCTCTCTAGCTTTGTATACATACAGACATACATACAGACATACATACATACATACAGACATACATACAGACATACATACAGACATACATAAAGACATACATACATACAGACATACAGACAGACATTTTGTAAAAAACACTTTTTTGGACTCAGGAGGTCCCAAAACGGATATTTCCACAAAAATCTCAATACTTTTTTTGCGATCACTATACTTTCGATTTTTTTTGCGATCACTATACTTTCTCTATACTATAGTATAGTGAGAAAGTAAAATGATTATATACTGGTGGTAAGTTTATTGTTTAACCATAATTATTAATTATAGAAAAATGCTCAATTTTATTGTATTACATTTTACCTAGTAGGGTAAACTATTCTTAGTTTTTACTAAATTCAATTACAAAATAAAGCATCATACCAATATAAAAAAGTTTACAGCAAGTTTTTAATTTAATGTCGCTGTTGTACACTATGGCAACAATTGCAAGGATTTTCCCTAAATTTTCTTGAACAGACATACAAAATATTTTTGTTCACAAGAACCCATAGTCATCCCATTCTAAAATTTTGTATACATGTAGTCAAGTAGTGTTGTATACAATTCTCTGTTCTTCGCAGGCGTATTTTCACAATTAACATACGAACACTTACCACCTCTAGACATTTCACTACTAACTAATAAAAGTAATATAGTAACGACACACTACTCATAAATAAACTAATTAAATATTGACGATAACTAATTCAGCTAAAAACAATAATAAACTAAAGATTACTATTTAACTAAGTTTAACCATTTGAATATATTCAACCCTCTATATATTCAATTATGCTATCGAGAAGAGTGACATCTAAATTAAAACCAAACCAGTGCTTATACTGTTGGTTCAAAAAAGGATTCTCTATCTCCGCTCTCTCTCTCACAACATCCCCGCTCTCTGTCACACTCCCGGCGCGCTCTCTCTCGCACCCTAGGCGCGCTCTCTCTCGCACAGAACACGAGGAAAAAAGGGACCAGAGAACTCTGGTGGCAAAGGCGAAAAGTAGCAATTACAGAAAAATAATTGGTCTGAATTCTGGCCGTAAGGTGTGTTCTTCTTATAGGTTATATATTCAATGGTGTCGGCGACATACAAACTGCCCTACTTTTCTACCTGATACAGGTACGGGATATTTCCCTCCGAATTCCCTCATATCAATAAATAGTTTATATTAGATAATAACTAGTAGACACACTTCGTTTGCATACATTGCTTAGACATACAAAATAATACAGATAATTTATGAACCAAGTTGAAACAGCCAGTATATTCGTGTATTTATTTATCTGTTATTCTTATCCAATAGGAACCGTTGCGTGCTTACGCGCCCTTATCTAATAGTACCCGTTGCGTGCTTACACACACTTATCTAATAGTAACCGTTGCGTTCTTACGAGCACTTATCTAATAGTAACCGTTGCGTGTATTCGTGTATTTATTTATCTGTTATTCTTATCTAATATTTAACCTAACCTAACCTTACCTAACCTTACCTAACTTAACCTAACCTAACCTATTATATAAGCACGCAACGGTTCCTATTAGATAAGAATAACAGATAAATAAATACACGAATATACTGGCTGTTTCAACTTGGTTCATAAATTATCTGTATTATTTTGTATGTCGAAACAATCTATGCAAACGAAGTGGGTCTACTAGTTATTATCTAATTTAAACTATTTATTTATTGGTATGAGGGAATTCGGAGGGAAATATCCCGTACCTGTGTCAGGTAGAAAGTAGGGCAGTTTGTATGTCGCCGACACCCCGGCCTGTACCTTGTTCTTATACCTGGACCTTGTAGGGCAGTTTGTATATTAGAAATGACCAAAAAAAGTGGGGCAGTTTGTACGTAGCCGAACAAATGAACAGGCGAGGTGAGTGAGATAGCAAACACCCTCATCTCTAATCTCTTCCATCGATAACAAACAATAATTTACGAGACTGGATCATGTTATCCCTTCACTTAAGATCTCCTGACAGTCATTCAGTCAGTTTACGGCATCACTTGTTCAAAATCACAATGTAGGACTACTATATCTTTAACCGTAGACTTTTTGTCCAGAAATTCAGGTGGAATACGGGTAGAGAGTATTTAAAAATATAATTATACTTCCTGTGAAAATAACAATGTTAAACAGTCCCACAACAGAAAGTTTAAATCCTTTATGAGGTTTAAAAAATAAATAAACTCTTGAACAGAATGCCAAATTCCAAAATTATAACCGCACAATTTAGAATCTTTTTTGTTTACAGTCGGATTTTCTTGAAATTTGGATTTTAACATAAATTCAGGTGTAACCCGGGGAAGGAGTAATTTTAAAATATATGCTTCCTGTGAAAATAACAATGGTAAGAAGTCCCATAACAGAAAGTTTTAATCCATTGGTGTTGTTTATTCCATAATTCATGGTGTTTAAAGAATAAATAAATCCTTGAACCGAATACCAAATTCCGAAAGTATACTCGCAAAAATAAGCAACTTTTTTGTTTACCGTCGTATTTTCTTGAAATTTTGTATATAAGTGGTCGTTAGTATGCCATGAACGTATACGTATCAAAAATACTTAATTTTGCCTTTTTAACCAATGTCATATGTTTGTTGAAAGTAAAGAAACCCATGAGCGTCGAGCGGCAGTCGAAAAATTATCTAACTGATTTGATCATGAGCGGCACTCTGGAGCGAGAGTTAGGTCAACGCACATCCGCCGCTTGTATCGTAGCCACCCAACCGTGTTTAACAAGGAAACTCCATCAGTTAGATAATGTTTGTGTGCCGCTTGCACCTGCTACTGCCGCCCGCCGCCCACCGCTCACCGCTCACCGCTCGTATCGTGGCCGAGGCCTTATGGTAGACCCAAGGTCGGGAGTAGCAAATGAGCACCGACCATGGTCCCCAGAACACGTTTTGGGGTGTCATTAAAATCATATATATATATATGTGTATATTTATATGTATACAGTATATGTGTTCGCACTCTAGCGGCCGCATTTAAGTCAGATTTGGTTCAAATTTGGTACACATGTTGGTTGTCCACGTCGCTCGGAAGAGTTCCTTAGCCTTAAAAATCAAACAATCAGAAGCACGTGTATTGACCGGAAGTAACTATTTTTTGAGATTACTCCTACGAGAATGAATTTCTTTTTGAATTTTTTCTACAAATATAAATGTAGGATGTTATTCTGCACATTTTGTTTTTAACGCGACCTTATAGCTCGCTTGGTTCCCCCAAAATCGAACAAAACGTAAAATAAAATAGAAGTACCCGGTTCAAAGCCGTGTGGTGGATTCTACCGTGGGTTTGGCGTGCGGAGCACGCAATGCATTGTGTATTGAAGATACCCCCAATACGGAGGTTGGCGTGCGAAGCACGCAATGCTTTGTGTATTGAAGATACTCCGAACAAGGGGGTTGGCGTGCGAAGCACGCAATGCTTTGTGTGTTGAAGATACTCCCAAAATGCGGAATGGCGTGCGAACCATTTTGCAGCTATTCAGCACCGCCGTGGATAGACCTATTTCCCAAATTGTTGGTTGTAACCTTAAAACATAGGCCTATAAACTTAGTTTTGGAAATTTGCTAAACTCACGTCAGCGGTTCAGCTGCGTGGTCGAATTATTCTGATTCATATGGACACCTCCTAGATCCCACCGCGCAATCACACGTCATGTGTATTTATTATTTAAACATATCTTACAATTTTGGATTTCACTTAGGATGTGCATGAAGTAAAACTAACCTTTTAGGGCGGGATGTTATTACGTCTTAATGATAGAGTTTTTCTTTACTAGTGTTTTATTGCATAACAAGCATCTACTTATATAAAGCTAGACGGTAACACTGATTCAATGACATTAATTATTTGGCACTTCCCGTAATCGGACCCCCTCAACCTTATACTTGAATTAAAGCTCTCGACGAGAAACTTTTGGGAAAATTGCCAGAAGTTAACATTTTTTAATTTTGCAAGCACCTTTTGGGCGGGAAAGATTTTTAGATTTTTAAAATGTTTTCATTTTTTCACTTTGAGCGTGTTTTGTAAGAAAACGGTAAAAGATAGCAAAAAATTTTAAATACAAAAGTTGTAGAAAATTTAATTTCAGAGCAACGATTTTTCATCAGATTTAAGATCCAATCATCCATTTAGCCACTATTCATCCGATAAGGGAAGCTCCGCCCAACGTTCTTAAAGCTAGCCGGTTTCACTGATTCACTGACATTAATTATTAGGCACTTCCCGTAATCGGACCCCCCTCAACCTTATCCTTGAATTAAAGCTCTCGACGAGAAACTTTTGGGAAAATTGCCAGAATTTAAAAATTTTTAATTTTGGAAGCACCTTTTGGGCGGGAACTATTTTTTAGATTTTTTGAATTTCTTCATTTTCCCACTTTGAGCGCATTTAGCAAGAAAGTGGTAAGAAATAGCAAAAAATGTTAAATACAAAAGTTGCAGAAAATTAAATTTTAAAGACGAGATTTTCCGTCAGATTCAATATCCAATCATCCATTTAGCCACTATTCATTCGAGAAAGGAGGCTCCGCCCAACGTCCTTAAATATAGACGATTTCACTGATTCACTGACATTAATTATTAGACACTTCCCGTAATCGGAATCCCATCAACCTTATACTTAAATTAAAGCTCTCGACGAGAAACTTTTGGGAAAATTGTCAGAATTAAACATTTTTTTATTTGGAAGCACCTTTTGGGCGGGAAAGGGTTTTTCAATTTTGTCATTTTTCCACTTTGATTGCGTTTTGTAAGAGAACGGTAAGAGATAGAAAAAAATGTTAAACACAAAAGTTGTAGAAAATTTAATTTCAAACTAACGATTTCCCATCAAATTGAAGATCCAATCATCCGTTCAGCCACTATTCACCCAAGAAGGAGCTCCGGCACACAATCAAATACAAACGAGGTCATCTATGTACAAACGAGCCAAAGATTAACGAGATTCATTATCGAATTTTCCAACTGCGAGCGAAGCAAAGCAGCCATCTGAGGCCGAAGGCCGAGCCGGGGTTGGGACGCGAAGCGTCCAGGGGCAGAGCCCCTAGTTTACTATAATCCTTCAACACTATACAACAGCTATATTAATAGTGCATTGGTGCTGGTCAAATTAAATAGTGTAAATAAATCGACTAAAAAATGTTTCAACTAGAAAATAATACAAAAACATACTTTAAATTATTAAAAACTATGGAAAATCCTTGCGTGCTCCGCGCGTCAACCCCGTTAGAACTTTCTATACACAAAACCATGTTATGTGTTCCTTATAATAAAGGTGTAGGATTAATAATAACCCCCAAAGCTAAGATGGTAAATAATGTTAAACGACCAAATCAAATTATTTCGTTTCACATATATATTATTTCTCAAGGCCATTTTTTGTCGGTACGCCATAACTTCCTTAATACATCATCAAATTACATGAATGAGGCATCATTTTAAAGCTTTCCTTAACATCTATTCCGGAGAAATATACAAAATACAATTATACGAAAAAAAAAAATAAATAAATAACCCGAAAGTAACAGTGATGTAAGATCAAGTAAGTTGTAGGGATATTTTTCTGGCGTTGGCAACAATGATGATAACAATATCCAGCTGGAGAATATATAATAATAATAATAATAAAGTGTGTTTATTGCACTACATACAAGACAAAACATTGAATCAAAAGAAATACAACATAACTAACCAAAATAATAACTCATACCAAAATAAAGTTACACACTTACAGCATGACCCGTAGGTCGTCTGCCAGGTTGGATTTATTACCCTGAACAAAGAGGAAGTTCTAATAATTAAACTCATAAATAAATGCCTTCCTATACTTGAGCGCACTTCTCAAGAAATTTACTAAATTAAACCAGTTTTCCCCATTCAATATCCTTATCAATCTGTCACCATCAATTACTTTACATTTAAAATATTTTTCTCGAATGCCACCTAATATTAAACATTCTCCTATAAAATGTATCATGGTTTCCTCCTCCCGGGAATTGCATAAAGAGCACATCCTTTCAATTCCATTCCTGCCTGGTCTAGCGTTTAGAGGCAGTGTGGCAGTCCTTGCTCTGAATATTAAACTAATAAATTCTCGAGTGTATTTGTCATTAACATAAGCTGCCTCCCCAAGATTATATTCAAGTTTATTGTATAACATCATACCCCTCAGAATTTAAAATCCGCTCGGTCCATGAGTTCATCGCTTCTTCTTCCAATTTTGCCAATAATTCATTCAATATTTTATTTCCCTGTCCATTTTTTTTATTTAAAAAAAATCTAAATCGTAGTGCAATTTATCCCCCATTTCCAACCAGAACCTAGCCCAAGAAATATTCCTTTTAATGACCTGCCTAACTAGTTGTTTTGGTAATCTATTGTCTGTCATGCTAAGGTACCTAATTATATATTTAAAATTTATTTTTAAAGTTTCTAAATTCAAAGATTTTCCCTTTGTCTCTAAATATAATACACTATTAGGGGTATTATTTGGTAGGCGCTCTTTAAAAAAAGCGTTGAAAATTATCTTATTTTCATTATAAAATCTGGAGAATATGTAAATATCTTAAACTCATGTTTAAAAAAATAAATCATATACAATTTAAACACATCTATTCTTTACTTCAACCCTCACCTATGCCCATGACGCACTAAATACGCACCATACGATACTAAATATACAGTGTGTACTTTAATTAAGTGGGATTTAAGTAAGTTAGAATGCTTCGCACGGGTCAGCTAGTATTTTATAAAAGTAGTTATAATAAAGGTTAAAAAAACCAACAAGGCTCAGGTCTACATTTTAATAAAAACCCAACCTAAAAATTAGAAATGCAAATCATTGCTTCAAAGTTTGAAATCAGGTGTTAGGAAATATTATAGTAAACAGCTGTTTTACTGTTATTTTATTCAATTGGTTGATTTGGTAATCAGAAATATGTGTTGGTTCATCAGTCTAGGCCAAACCTAAGAATTTTGTCCGACTAAATTTACAAATATTGAAATAAACACTGTTACTCAGGGATAGTGTAGCTTTTAATAGTGAAACTGTTTTTTCAATCGGTTCAGTGGTTCCAGAGATTACTCCTTACATATAAAAAAACAAACAAATTTTACCTCTTTATAATATTAGTATAAATATTATATGCTCTAACTTTGCATTTTACTCAGGTGCCCCTGATTATTTGGAACACTCTTTGCATGTAGCCTAGTAAACACAGCACACACTTCAGGCTAACTAAATTTATTTAATTATAAATTATTGCAAATGTCAAAAAGTTAATTATACAATAACCTTAACTACTTTTAACTAAACAAATAAATTAGTACGTTTGTAATGCCACTCTGGTTTCTAGCTTGTAGATGGATTCTGGTTCAAGACCGAAGGATGTAAAATTTGTGAACGTGTAAACGCGAGAAGCTCAAGGGTATTGCTCGAAGCTGAATGTACTTTGCAATATATAACCATCGCAGATTGGTTGGCGAAATATACCGATTCTCGTAAAGCATTGTGTATTTTCAATTTCACAGTCAATACAACATATGATGTAATTTTTAATTTACAACCATGCACAGTAAAAAATATATATAATGTATGTGGTTAATATTGAAGTTTTCCTGTTAGAAAAAGGTTCGTGAGGTTCTCCGTGAAATAAGCGACACTTCTCAGGTTCTACAAACGGTTGATTTTATGAATTTTTCTCTTTGCACTTGTTTTCCATTTTATTATTTGATGATAAGGAAATATTTTTGTTTCAAATTTAATTGAAGAAAATCTTTCTTAATTAAATGAAATATTTTTTGTACCATCGTTTTTTAATAATTTTTATAACCTAAGAAGAAATGAATGGTTTATGATCAGCAAAATTGAGTTAATTTTAAAACTAACAATCATATAGTTTTGCCTAAAAAACTGAATTTAAATTATTTGGGGTTAAAATAGGTGATAAGTAGGAATACGATTAAAATGTATGATATTTTGCTTTGTTTTACAAAATATATTTCATCTCTTTGAGTAAAATATTAAATTATAGAAGCTGTATATTTATCTGAAAATGACTACGGTAACAACTCAGTTACGTACACAGTTTGTTGTTTGTAGGAGTGAAATAAACAAATAGAATTGCAAACAATAATAATTTCAAACATAAAATAGCTGATTTCGACCATAAGCTTTAATACTTTAACCAAAATTTTAATTTATAGACCTATATATATAATCCAAATACTAATCACTGACTCATCACGAAATCTCAAAAAACACCTAATGGATCTGAATGAAATTTGGTATGTAGCTTCCTCTAGGGGCCTACATGCTCGCTAAGAAAGGTTTTGAAAAAAATTCGAAATTTGAAGGGGGTTTGGGGGTTGGTAAAGTTACTAAAAAAAACCACCTAACGGATTGGAATAAAATTTGGTATGTAGCTTCCTCTAGGGACGTACATGCTCGCTAAGAAAGGATTTTAAAAAAATTCGAAATTTGAAGGGGGTTTGGGGATTGGTAAAGTTACTAAAAAAAAAAAAAAAAAAACACGGAACGGATTTGAATAAAATTTGGTATGTAGCTTCCTCTAGGGCGCTAGGTGCTCGCTAAGAAAGGTTTTAAAAAAATTCGATATTTTAGGGGGATTCTTTAGAACAAGTTTTGGGATGTCATTAAAAATCATATATATATATATATATTATATAATAAAACATGTATATATATATATATATATGTATATATGTGTTCGCACTCTAGTGGCCGCATTTTAAGTCCGATATGGTTCAAATTTGGTACACATGTTGGTTGTCTACGTCGCTCGGACGAGTTCGTTAGCCAAAAAAATCCAACAATCGGAAGCGAGTTTTATTAATGGAAGTAAATATTTTTTAAATTATATTTTCCTGCGAGAATAAATTTGTTTTTGAGTTATTCTGCACATTATGTTTTTTTACGCGACCTTATAGCTTGTTTGGTTCCCCCAAAATCGATCAAAACGTAAAATACCATAGAAGTACCCGGTTCAAAGCCATGTGGTGGATTCTACCATGGGGTTGGGATGCGAAGCACGCAATGCTTTGTGTATTTAAGATACTCCCATATGCGGAATGGCGTACGAAGCACTCAATGCATTGTGTATTGAAGATAATCCGAATATGCGAAATCGCGTGTGAAGCACGCAATGCTCTGTGTTTTGAAGATACTGAGAGTACTTGGTTGAAACCCTAAAAAATAGGCCTGTAAACTCAATTTTAGAAATTTGCTCAACTCACATTAGCGGTTCAGCTGCGTGGTCGAATTATTTTTCTTGACATATATCATTGTTAGGTTAAACTTCATGCCAAGTTTGAACTTAATCAGTCAAACATTTCTCTATATATGAATTATTTAGTTTAAAAAACAAAATGTCCGATATCTGGAAAACGAAGCTTTTTCGGGCCTATGGTTATATGAACTTTTTTCTTACTTTTAGCTATAGAATGAGCTACCGAGACATTGCCGTATAGTTATGAATCACCCTGTATATTTGTATGTTATTGTTATTATTTGTTGCTCTCTGCTTATAACACAATAATATGTAGAAAACGTTGCCTTCAGGGTCTTCTTCGCCTTAATCGTTCTTAAAGGATACATGTTTTTGCCGTATAGTAAAAAATATAGAGTATTCATTAAAATTTAAAGTTTTTTTCCTGGTTATTCATCTTCAAATCAATTGTTGACCACGTGGCAACGATTTCGCGACTTGTGATTCAAGCCGTCTGATTTACAACTTGCCTACAAAAGTCGACTCGTTACCTCGTGCACTAGATTTTGCTCAGAGTAGAAGAACGGTAAATGGGTGGTTAGCAGACGCTAAGACAATGTTTTCAATCCAACATTGTCGCCCTCCCGCTTCTCTAAACTGGTCACTGACTGTACTCGGACCATTT
>JAGFPH010021018.1:0-13696 GCA_018207615.1 Philaenus spumarius | reverse complement strand
TGGTTTCCGCTTCTTATTCCAGTAGTCCTTCAAAGTCCATGTGTGGTTCCAGTTATTGTCATTACATCAGTCCTGTGATTCCTGTAGACTACGTCATTTATAGATTTTTTGACGCACCCGCTATATAATTAACTATAGCGTAATTCACTCAAACTGTTCAATCGTTTTTTCACTGTCTGTAATACTAACTGATTTTACACTGTCTTTGTTCATTTAACTCGTATTTACGTTTGATAAAATTTTAATGAAAAATGTTACTTGAAATATTATATCGCATAATATTATAATTAATTAAAATGTTCACTGTTTGATTGACACATGTCTTACTGCTGTCTTTATAAAACACTGCTTCTAAGTACGTTACTATAACATCGCAGATCCGTCTAACAACGTCGATCTAATGAAAAAACTCAAAGAGTGGGAGAGCGATTCCAGCTTCCAGATTCCAGAGTGAGCGATAGATCTATATGAGATAGGTAGAGTGATAGATCGTTAGATAGGTCGTTAGCTGCGCGGCTCCCGCTGTACTCCGCTTATATAGCCTCCTTTGCCGCCTTCCGAGTACCAACCGCCTTTCTTATTTTTCTATTCCTTGTTCGATATCTTGCCATGCAACTTGCATTGATTTCTTTAAGTTTTAGGTTGGTACTACCCCCACTAACTTCTTCGTTAGGCCTTGCCATCAGCTAATCTAGATCTCCCCTCCTAACATTTTCTCCTATTGTCTTACGTATTTTCCTCATAGTTTTCCTTTAACTGCTTTTATGAACTTGCGGTTTTCGTAATCGTATTCCTGATACATTTTCCTTTCTTCTCAAACTTGAGTGATGGTCGTACTACGTTTGGTTCGCTTATGGCGCTGCCTCGCGTATTCCGCGGTTTTTCCTCGCGAAAACTTTTCTGGTTTTGAAGGAAAATCCTTTTTCTTTTTTCTTCCATGTTGGTTATTATTTTATGATATATTAGCCAAAATTTCCATTCTGTCCGAAGATTTTTCTTCTGTTTTTGGGACTTGCAAAATTTGCCAAATTTAACATTTACTTTTGAATTTGAATTTTAACTTTAAAATTGATACTTTCGATTGAGATTTACAATTTTATACCCTTACTACTTTCTTAACACTAGGTTATTATTTTTACCACCTTTTTCATTCTATTTTTAGCAAAATATAGGTATGAACTTTCTCACCTATTATTTTAATTAATTAACAATTTATAAACTTTTTATCTTATAAAACTTTTACTTCTTTACAACTTGTTTACTTTTTCATTTTCCCTTTTTCATTTTTCATGGTGCTTTTTCACCTTCAAACTTTAACAATTATCTCTAACTTTTAAAATATCAAAAATTCCTTAATTTGTTATTTAACATTTTTTATACAATTTTTCTTACGCTTTTCAAAAATATCTTTTTCATTTAATTTTGATGAAATTTGAGAATTTCCTATAACTTTAACTCTTTATAACTTTAACATTTTTTATTTTACAAAATTGTGACTTCCATGAACAATGTTTCCACCTCCCGTGTTTCACCTTTACCCATAAAATTCATCAATTTTATACTTTTATTTAACACCTTATTCCTGTATAAAAATAACTAATTTTTCTAAGTCTTTCAGGCAACTTGAAACAAGTTCCTGGACAAAAGTCCATCTCTGTTGACACAGTACAGTTGGCCGGGACTTGTCGTATTCTAATCTAGTTAAGTATAGGGTGTACCTCAACTCCTGCTATGAAATCTTGATTTTTGCAGTTTTACAACAAAACTCAATTTTTCACGCATTGCATAAGGTTTATCCGTTGCAAACTCCCGCTCTTAAAGATGAGTTATTCTCACAGAAAGAATAAGGAATCAAAACTCTTTTTTCCTTACCCTCTTATCTTTTTTGGTTCTACCTGTACATAGTTTACTTACTCTAACATACCATAAATTCATTTTAATTACATTTATCTCGAAGTCTTCCTGAAATTTTACATATTTTTATATACACATCAATTTTCATATTTCACATACATTTCAATATTTCTAACTTACTTCATTTGGAAGTATCGATTTCCTGTAAACTTATATACATTTTATTACAATTACAATTTTTTATTACCCTTGGTTTCTCGCTTTGAGAGTTCGTCCACTGAAAACATACATTTTATAATAACATCTTCTCCTTTTTTGGAGTAATCGTCCACTGAAATACATTAATCACACTTTTTGTTTTATATTGTCAATTTTTGTCTTTTGGGGACTTAAAACACTTGCCTGGTTACCCTATATTTACAATTATATCAAAATATACTGGGTTGACTAACCTAACATATACTACTAACTTTGATCATCATTATTTTTCGCGTATTATCTTACTTTAACAATTTTATTTTATCTTTACCTTCATTAGCCTACGAATATTCCTTTTATCTCTCCATTGCTTTCGTACTTACTTCTTTGGCTGGTCAGACCAAACTTTATTTACCCTTTTACTTTTTCAATTTCTTTTACTACTATTTCTTCGTTACATCCGCTTACTTTCCCATTTTCTTCACCTTTACTTGGTTTTTTAGAAAATTTTAATTACTTATTGCCTACTCTTTTTTCAGCTCATTCGCAAAATTGTTGCCTCCTAACATACAACACTCCTCTACCTTCGTTTTTCACGTTTGCTTCTTGCAAACAACGCGTAAGCCCCTAAACTCGCTTACTCCGAATAGCAACCACCTTTCCTTTGTCCTAAGATGTCATTAGACGTTTTACCTGTTGCTTCTTTATCAACAACAATCATTCATAAATTTGTTTCAGTGCCCATTCCTTTCAGGTCACCCTGTATCTCACTCTACACCTGTCATTTACAAAATACACTTACATTGTTTACTTTCGTCACAGCTGATAACCGACCTTGGTTGCATTACCTCCATTCATTGCCGTAGGCCTAAGTACAACGACCCTTCGACTCAATCAGCTGTGTTTAGTTTCAGCCAACTTGCTTCCCCATTCCATTTCCGTCCTTTCACTGCTACACTTTATCAATGAACTTTGTATTAGGCCTATGCCTTTCTCATAGCCTCGTTTATCGTTCTAATAACTTCAATGCACTACTGTACTCTGTATATTTACAAGTTAAACTATTCCTAAACTACTATTTACATCTGACAATGATTTCTATCTACAACTCTTTCTATTATTGTATATACGGCCTTAGGTCGCGTACATCATATTTCCCTTTTATTCTTCCTGTCCGTATGTCTGCAAGTACATATGTTTTTCTTCCCCTCCTTTCAACAATTCTATATGGACCTACATATAACCTATTTTGCTCTTTGGCAGATATCGCAGCGTTTTATGACTTCTAAAATCTTTGCTAGCATGTTTTTTATATACCATTTTCTTTTTATCATATTGAAAATTTTGTTTCGGCCTATATGCCCATATGTCTCATGTATACCCTGCACAAATCTTTCTATTACTTCCTCTGGTACTATTATTCTTGTTTTATTGTTTATTGTGGAACATAACACATTGTCTCTTATTATAAAATTTGGATAATTTCCTATATTATTTATTTTCTCACGGCATTCTAAATTTCTAATTTGGTAGTCTCTAAAATTTACAAATAACTCTCTTAAATTTGGCTTTATCCTTATTTCTTGTATTTTTAATTTGCATTTATCTTCCACTCCCGTACAGTTCCCATACATCCTACTTGCCACATCGCATGGTACATTTTCCTTTCCTGTACAGTGTTGCACATTTGGGTTATACTCTTGTATACCGAGTATCCATCTTCTCATTCTGCTGTTTTGGAACTTACATGATGTTAGAAATTTCAGTGCCATATTATCGGTAATTATATTTAGCGGAGCTCCTATTACTAACGGACGAAACTTCTGCAAGCCATACACAATCGCCAACAACTCCAACTCGCAGATTGTATAATGTTTCTCGTACGGTTTTAACGTTCGGCTTACAAAACCTATTATTTGTTTTGCACCATTCCTGTCTAGCTGATATAATTGACAAGCTATAGCACCTGTGCTTGCGTCTGTCTGCAGATAGGTCTCCCTTCCTTCTTCCGGATGTGCTATAACCACCGCTTCTATAAACAACCTCTTAACATCTTGAAACGCTTTTTTCATTTCGTCGTCCCATATCCATTTTTGTCCCTTTTTTAACAACTTATACAGTGGTCTTGTTGCTCCTGCATATTTTTCTGTGAATCTCGAATAATAATTAACAAACCCCAGAAACGATTGTAGCTGTTTTACTGTACGTGGTTCTGGAAAATCTCTTATGGTTGTTAATTTTTCCGGATCTGTGCTAACTCCTTCTGGTGTGAATATAAAACCCAAAAACTTTACTACTTCCTGACAGAAAACTGTCTTCTTAGGATTTATGGTTAAACCCCCTTCCTTGAATTTCTGAAATATTTGTTCTAGATGCTGTATATGTTCTTCGAACGTCTCAGACAAACATAGCAAATCGTCGACATAATTTAACGTAAACTCTTCTATTTCCTTACCTAAGGTAATATCTACAGTTCTTATCAAGGCAGATAAAGAGTTCTGAAGGCCGTACGGTACCACTTTAAAATTATAAACTTTGTTATCAAACAAAAATCCTGTGTATTTTCTTGATTCTGGTTTGAGCGGTATTTGCCAGAAACTCGAAGTTAAATCAATTTTACTTATGTATTTTTTCCGCCGTCCTTTCCTTAAGATATCATCTATAGGCGGTGCACTTTCAAAATCTGGAGTTATAATTTTGTTTAGTTTCCTGGCATCCATACACAATCGTATCGATCCGTCCGGCTTCACAACAGTCACCATTGGGTTTATATAAGGTGTCCTAGATCGCTCTATAATATTGTTTTCCAGCATCTGGTCCAGTTCCTCCCTAACTTTTTTTCTATAATTCATTGGGATGGGGTAGTTTCTATTTACAAAAGTTTCCGTTTTTTCCAACTTTAATTCATGTTCATATAATTTCGATAAGCCAGGCCGTTCTGAAAATATCGACTTATATTTCTCAATTAACTCCTGTAAAACCCCCTCTTGCGTTGTATTCAGTATCGTAGCATGACCTTTTGAATCGCCTAGTTTAATCTGTTGACATCCTATCAGCTGTGTTTGGGTAGTCGCTCGACCTCGGCCTTGGTACGGTCTCGTATTACTTTCCCTTTCCATTTTTGCTAGACACTCTGTCTCCGAGATTAGGCCTACATTTTCTTTTATCTTCGTATGCTTTCTAACAAACGCACCCTTTTTACCGTTAGTATTTCTCATAGAATCCGTATTGCTTTTAAAACGAGTCTTAGTTGACTTGTTCCTTCGGCCTAAATCGCTATGGTTTTTACGCATCTCATTATAATCAGTGTTTGAATGATTTGCATAATTTTTGAACATTTGTTTGATACTATTATTAATTGGATTATTTCGCGTGGTGTAACAGTGCTTTAGTGAAGTTTTTGTTTTGACTATGCCTTGACTACAACTTATTTTTGGATTACGGTTAACAACGTTATAATTATTCCCCCTTATATCAAATTTTATTTTATTTTTATTCTTACGCGCTTTTTCATCCCTGGTTTCCTTTGTGAACCCTTTGGCGATGAACTCCTTTCTTTCCTTTTCCCTAAATCTCCATTGAAGTGAATTTCTCTCATTCTTCAACCCTTCTACGCCTCCTAACGTTTTAACCCTACATCCTGTTGTTTTCCCGTCTTGCTGCGCCATTTTACTTCCTGCTTTTGTTTCTCCCGCTACTTGATTTAATCCGTTTAAGCTAATTAACCCCTTCGCGTTCTCTACACTTTTGTTTACGTTAATTGCTTGTTTATTATTGATAAAGTTCCCTTCATTTTTATTATTTAATTTAATTGATTTTTTAATCTGCTTATTTATTTGATTTTCACACCTTAACTTTAAACACTTCCCTTTAATTTGACTTATTGCCGTTTGTTTATTTATAAATGGTAACTCATATATTATTCCTTCGTATGACCACCTTATAAATCTTTTCTCCATATTTATTTTCGCCTGCATTTCATACAATGCATCACACCCTATAAGTATTCTGGATTTTAACCCTTTCACTATTAATAATTTTAAATCCATTTCTTTGTTTTGAACTTTATATTTTAACATAATTTGGCGGTGTACTTTTTGAACTTTACCTTTAAGTGCTCCAATTATTTCTACGTTTGCTACCGGAAGTTCCATTATTGGTATTCCTTCCGCTTTCAGCTGCTCATAATAATCCTGTTGCATAACTGTTATTTCCGATCCAGTGTCTATTTCCATAATAGCCTGTAAATGACCAATTTCCACTAATATCGCCGGGATTTCCTCTATTGGTTTATCTTTAATAATTTCCTCCCCTTCATTATCTAACAAATCCTCGCGAATATTATAGTATATTTTACTTAAGGGTTTCTGTACACATACTGCCGTTTCATTTTTAATTACCGTGTTTTCCGGTTTTTTAATTAACTCCCTCTTAATTATTTTTTCGCCCCTTCTATTTACTTTATTTATTTGATTTTTAGTTATATCATCAGCCCTAAAACTCCGAAGCCTATTTTTCAGAACCTCCTTTCCTAGTTTCCCTGTTTCGGCTTTGAATTAGGATTTTGATTTGATGGACCGGGTCTTGGGTTATTAGGGTGTATGGTATTTCTTGGGTTTTGCGAATAGGATTGCAGGTTAGGTTTTGGATAGGGTTGGGGGTTTTGCCTGTTATTATTATTATTATTCGGCGTTCCTGTAGGCCTATTTCCCCTACGCGCTTCCTCCATCATATCTATACTATTTAGAAATTGTATGGCTTCTCTAACCGTCTCGCTATGCTTTCCCATTGCCGCTAACCTAATCTGGTCATTAAAATGCTGGAATATAGTAAACACTAAATATTTTTCCGGAATCGGTGGATCTAAATCTCTAGCCTTGTTTACTAACTTACAAAAATAATCTGCTCGCGTAAGATTACTATTATCATTATACCTCCCATATTCTATTTTATTTCTTATTAATTTTTGCTTCTGTAACGACCAATAATTTTTTAAAAAACATTCTTTAAACCCTGTGTACCCTATATTTTCTGTTTGCATAACTTGCCACCATTCTAATGCACAACCCCTTAATTGTCGCACTGCAAACTTTAACTTTTCTTGATCGCTAAAAAATGGATTAGTTTCCTCGATCAAATTTTCTACCTCCCTTATAAATTGCTGAGGGCGTTCGTGTGGATTTCCCCAAAATTCTATTTTTTTACACTCCCCCTCATATCTCGGCATTACCAGGCTCCTAACCATACCTGGCTGTCCTTCTAATTCTAACACTTTTTGTTCTACCTTCGTTACCCTATTTGTAATTAATTTAAAATTTTCATCAGTTTTCTTTTTAATTACCCCGGTAGATTCTTCTAACAATTGTATACTGCCTACAATATCCTCAAGCCTTTCTTCTACCTGTTTGTGTTGACTTAAACACCTTTCTTTTTCTACATCTATTTCCTGCGATACTCCTTCCAATTTTCCTGAAATTAATGTATATAATTGTTTCTGCTCTTCTTCTCGCAGCCTCCTATCATTCGCTTTTTCTTCTTCTCGCAACCTCCTTTCGTTCGCTTTATCTTCTTCTATCTTAGCCTCTTTTAGCCGCCTTCTTTCTTCTTTTCTTTCCTTCTCTTCCGCTTTCTCTCTTTCTCTTAATTGTTTTTCTTCCGCTTTCTCTTTTCTTAGCATCTCCATAAATTCTTTAAGTTCTTTGTTCGCCATTTTGCTCTTAGAAATTTCTCCTTATTTGTCGGAAGTAAAATATTCGTAGCCTAACTACTTTTATTTTATTTTTCTTAACTTTTTTGAAAACCCCCTTTTTCTATTTACGTTTTTACCGCGACAAATTATTTCTAAGGTGCTTGGCCTACTCCCCCTCTTAAACTGCGGAATACCAAACCCGGGAAATATTTAATGTTGATCAAATTCACTAGTATGTTTACACAATCTAACTTAATTCTTATTATAACACATACATATAAGCACAAATAATTTATTCTGTCAGTTCTGGACTTTATTTAACCTTCCGTTAAATCAAGCCACACCGGTGGGCGCCAACTCTGCAACGACGCACGAGTTGCACGACGCTGGGGGAGGAAGTTTGTTTTCCTTTTGTCCCCACGTTGCGACGTCAACCCTGCAACGACAGACCTTTTTTATGACGTTCGGGAGCCACCTCTGCAATGTAGCCCCGACGCTTGTCTGTCTGTAGGATTTCCCTACTTTGTTACAGAATAAAGAGATTATATCACCTACTGGAAGTTTAAGGCAAATTAATTTTAATAGCCTAGGTGATATAACTCTGGTTAAGATAACTATACCTATAGTCACCTTAAATAAAAATATTTTATTAAATTCCTTCCAGTTATTCAAGTTACTATTAACTTTAAATTTGCTCAGCTCAGTAATTAATATTATATTTATTTGACAATCTCCGAGGAGTGAGAACAGTGGAACTTTACCTAGAATAATTAAATTATTTGTGCTTTGTGAAATTTCGTTGGAAATGCCAACTTTGCGTTTCCGCCCTTCAATATTGATCATACACTGAAAACAACTTATCATATATGATACTTAGATAATAGGAATCTCTTGAACAAGGTAAATTAATTATATTAATTGAAATCAAAAGAAAATTTATTCAATAAAAACTCAAAATACTCTGTGGTTCTTTCCACTACAAAAACATAAATTTTAAACTAAATTTACTATTTACATAAATTTTAACTCTTTTAGGTAGAACCATTTATTATTCCTTTATACTTAATTATTCCTTCCTTTTTAATATTTATTATTTAATTATTTAATTATGAAAATGATTTTATATATTTAATTTACAAGATTAATAATTTTATATTTTGAAAAACCTAATTTTTTATCTCAACCCAGTATCAATAATTATTTAAATTTAACTCAGGCAATATTTTAATAAGGGATATCGTAACTTTTCTGACAGACCTTTTATTACTGCGACCCTGGACTCTGAACACCTTTCCTAAGAATGTTGATTGAAATACAGCTTCCCTGAAGTCCGGTTATCGTTGGTGCGGTTGAACGTCTCTCGTGGTCTCAGCTTTTGCCTGGTTTGACTTTCCCTGATGTCTTCTAACGTTTTCCCTGATTTGGTTTAACGCCTTCCCTGATATGGTTTCCGCTTCTTATTCCAGTAGTCCTTCAAAGTCCATGTGTGGTTCCAGTTATTGTCATTACATCAGTCCTGTGATTCCTGTAGACTACGTCATTTATAGATTTTTTGACGCACCCGCTATATAATTAACTATAGCGTAATTCACTCAAACTGTTCAATCGTTTTTTCACTGTCTGTAATACTAACTGATTTTACACTGTCTTTGTTCATTTAACTCGTATTTACGTTTGATAAAATTTTAATGAAAAATGTTACTTGAAATATTATATCGCATAATATTATAATTAATTAAAATGTTCACTGTTTGATTGACACATGTCTTACTGCTGTCTTTATAAAACACTGCTTCTAAGTACGTTACTATAACATCGCAGATCCGTCTAACAACGTCGATCTAATGAAAAAACTCAAAGAGTGGGAGAGCGATTCCAGCTTCCAGATTCCAGAGTGAGCGATAGATCTATATGAGATAGGTAGAGTGATAGATCGTTAGATAGGTCGTTAGCTGCGCGGCTCCCGCTGTACTCCGCTTATATAGCCTCCTTTGCCGCCTTCCGAGTACCAACCGCCTTTCTTATTTTTCTATTCCTTGTTCGATATCTTGCCATGCAACTTGCATTGATTTCTTTAAGTTTTAGGTTGGTACTACCCCCACTAACTTCTTCGTTAGGCCTTGCCATCAGCTAATCTAGATCTCCCCTCCTAACATTTTCTCCTATTGTCTTACGTATTTTCCTCATAGTTTTCCTTTAACTGCTTTTATGAACTTGCGGTTTTCGTAATCGTATTCCTGATACATTTTCCTTTCTTCTCAAACTTGAGTGATGGTCGTACTACGTTTGGTTCGCTTATGGCGCTGCCTCGCGTATTCCGCGGTTTTTCCTCGCGAAAACTTTTCTGGTTTTGAAGGAAAATCCTTTTTCTTTTTTCTTCCATGTTGGTTATTATTTTATGATATATTAGCCAAAATTTCCATTCTGTCCGAAGATTTTTCTTCTGTTTTTGGGACTTGCAAAATTTGCCAAATTTAACATTTACTTTTGAATTTGAATTTTAACTTTAAAATTGATACTTTCGATTGAGATTTACAATTTTATACCCTTACTACTTTCTTAACACTAGGTTATTATTTTTACCACCTTTTTCATTCTATTTTTAGCAAAATATAGGTATGAACTTTCTCACCTATTATTTTAATTAATTAACAATTTATAAACTTTTTATCTTATAAAACTTTTACTTCTTTACAACTTGTTTACTTTTTCATTTTCCCTTTTTCATTTTTCATGGTGCTTTTTCACCTTCAAACTTTAACAATTATCTCTAACTTTTAAAATATCAAAAATTCCTTAATTTGTTATTTAACATTTTTTATACAATTTTTCTTACGCTTTTCAAAAATATCTTTTTCATTTAATTTTGATGAAATTTGAGAATTTCCTATAACTTTAACTCTTTATAACTTTAACATTTTTTATTTTACAAAATTGTGACTTCCATGAACAATGTTTCCACCTCCCGTGTTTCACCTTTACCCATAAAATTCATCAATTTTATACTTTTATTTAACACCTTATTCCTGTATAAAAATAACTAATTTTTCTAAGTCTTTCAGGCAACTTGAAACAAGTTCCTGGACAAAAGTCCATCTCTGTTGACACAGTACAGTTGGCCGGGACTTGTCGTATTCTAATCTAGTTAAGTATAGGGTGTACCTCAACTCCTGCTATGAAATCTTGATTTTTGCAGTTTTACAACAAAACTCAATTTTTCACGCATTGCATAAGGTTTATCCGTTGCAAACTCCCGCTCTTAAAGATGAGTTATTCTCACAGAAAGAATAAGGAATCAAAACTCTTTTTTCCTTACCCTCTTATCTTTTTTGGTTCTACCTGTACATAGTTTACTTACTCTAACATACCATAAATTCATTTTAATTACATTTATCTCGAAGTCTTCCTGAAATTTTACATATTTTTATATACACATCAATTTTCATATTTCACATACATTTCAATATTTCTAACTTACTTCATTTGGAAGTATCGATTTCCTGTAAACTTATATACATTTTATTACAATTACAATTTTTTATTACCCTTGGTTTCTCGCTTTGAGAGTTCGTCCACTGAAAACATACATTTTATAATAACATCTTCTCCTTTTTTGGAGTAATCGTCCACTGAAATACATTAATCACACTTTTTGTTTTATATTGTCAATTTTTGTCTTTTGGGGACTTAAAACACTTGCCTGGTTACCCTATATTTACAATTATATCAAAATATACTGGGTTGACTAACCTAACATATACTACTAACTTTGATCATCATTATTTTTCGCGTATTATCTTACTTTAACAATTTTATTTTATCTTTACCTTCATTAGCCTACGAATATTCCTTTTATCTCTCCATTGCTTTCGTACTTACTTCTTTGGCTGGTCAGACCAAACTTTATTTACCCTTTTACTTTTTCAATTTCTTTTACTACTATTTCTTCGTTACATCCGCTTACTTTCCCATTTTCTTCACCTTTACTTGGTTTTTTAGAAAATTTTAATTACTTATTGCCTACTCTTTTTTCAGCTCATTCGCAAAATTGTTGCCTCCTAACATACAACACTCCTCTACCTTCGTTTTTCACGTTTGCTTCTTGCAAACAACGCGTAAGCCCCTAAACTCGCTTACTCCGAATAGCAACCACCTTTCCTTTGTCCTAAGATGTCATTAGACGTTTTACCTGTTGCTTCTTTATCAACAACAATCATTCATAAATTTGTTTCAGTGCCCATTCCTTTCAGGTCACCCTGTATCTCACTCTACACCTGTCATTTACAAAATACACTTACATTGTTTACTTTCGTCACAGCTGATAACCGACCTTGGTTGCATTACCTCCATTCATTGCCGTAGGCCTAAGTACAACGACCCTTCGACTCAATCAGCTGTGTTTAGTTTCAGCCAACTTGCTTCCCCATTCCATTTCCGTCCTTTCACTGCTACACTTTATCAATGAACTTTGTATTAGGCCTATGCCTTTCTCATAGCCTCGTTTATCGTTCTAATAACTTCAATGCACTACTGTACTCTGTATATTTACAAGTTAAACTATTCCTAAACTACTATTTACATCTGACAATGATTTCTATCTACAACTCTTTCTATTATTGTATATACGGCCTTAGGTCGCGTACATCATATTTCCCTTTTATTCTTCCTGTCCGTATGTCTGCAAGTACATATGTTTTTCTTCCCCTCCTTTCAACAATTCTATATGGACCTACATATAACCTATTTTGCTCTTTGGCAGATATCGCAGCGTTTTATGACTTCTAAAATCTTTGCTAGCATGTTTTTTATATACCATTTTCTTTTTATCATATTGAAAATTTTGTTTCGGCCTATATGCCCATATGTCTCATGTATACCCTGCACAAATCTTTCTATTACTTCCTCTGGTACTATTATTCTTGTTTTATTGTTTATTGTGGAACATAACACATTGTCTCTTATTATAAAATTTGGATAATTTCCTATATTATTTATTTTCTCACGGCATTCTAAATTTCTAATTTGGTAGTCTCTAAAATTTACAAATAACTCTCTTAAATTTGGCTTTATCCTTATTTCTTGTATTTTTAATTTGCATTTATCTTCCACTCCCGTACAGTTCCCATACATCCTACTTGCCACATCGCATGGTACATTTTCCTTTCCTGTACAGTGTTGCACATTTGGGTTATACTCTTGTATACCGAGTATCCATCTTCTCATTCTGCTGTTTTGGAACTTACATGATGTTAGAAATTTCAGTGCCATATTATCGGTAATTATATTTAGCGGAGCTCCTATTACTAACGGACGAAACTTCTGCAAGCCATACACAATCGCCAACAACTCCAACTCGCAGATTGTATAATGTTTCTCGTACGGTTTTAACGTTCGGCTTACAAAACCTATTATTTGTTTTGCACCATTCCTGTCTAGCTGATATAATTGACAAGCTATAGCACCTGTGCTTGCGTCTGTCTGCAGATAGGTCTCCCTTCCTTCTTCCGGATGTGCTATAACCACCGCTTCTATAAACAACCTCTTAACATCTTGAAACGCTTTTTTCATTTCGTCGTCCCATATCCATTTTTGTCCCTTTTTTAACAACTTATACAGTGGTCTTGTTGCTCCTGCATATTTTTCTGTGAATCTCGAATAATAATTAACAAACCCCAGAAACGATTGTAGCTGTTTTACTGTACGTGGTTCTGGAAAATCTCTTATGGTTGTTAATTTTTCCGGATCTGTGCTAACTCCTTCTGGTGTGAATATAAAACCCAAAAACTTTACTACTTCCTGACAGAAAACTGTCTTCTTAGGATTTATGGTTAAACCCCCTTCCTTGAATTTCTGAAATATTTGTTCTAGATGCTGTATATGTTCTTCGAACGTCTCAGACAAACATAGCAAATCGTCGACATAATTTAACGTAAACTCTTCTATTTCCTTACCTAA
>JAGFPH010021015.1:0-13700 GCA_018207615.1 Philaenus spumarius | reverse complement strand
ACATACTGTGACTAAACAGTATAGGTCAGTACCTCTAGTTTTTTTTAGTCATCTTGTCCTATTACATATGTTCAATGTGGCAACGTTGGCAATCAGAAATGATAAGTTTCTTCTTTTATACTGGTATTCAATGTAATTTCTTAACGACAATTGTTATTGTTTTTAAACTAAAAGTTTTGGAAAGTTATATAAATATCTACATATATTTTCGTGATTTCTTTCATCAATTTTGTTTAGTGAAGTTATTATTGATATTTCTTGGTGTATTAAGTGATTTGTTTCTTTTATTTAGTGTTAAAATATAAAAAAAATACTGAAGTTAACCTCTATATTTTCTACTTTTATTTCTCTCGTAATTTCTATAATTTTTATTTCCGGCGGATATTTTTCATGTTTTTATAATCAGTTTAACGTGTTCTTTCATAATATGAAGAAATTTTAAAAAAACCTCTGGTCAAGCTGTTCTCGATTTTTACCATAAAAACTACCAGAAAAACTTAAAACTTTTAGTCTAGGTCTTTGCAATCACCGGTGAGCGTCATGCAAACTTCGCTCCTGGCACATCCATTCGGTTGCGATACGTAAGGGTTTTTTTAGAATGCGTGAAAAAAGTACAGGCTTACGGTTTGTCCAGCGAAAGTGGTTATCAAAGTGAAATATGTTAGAAAACATATTAAAAAACCATATGTTGCCATCTTTTTATTTATTTATTTTCAAGGATGTGGCAGCCACTGTCTTCACTTGCCCCGCGGCCGCACTTACCCCACTTCACCCTAATTACGGTTTTTATACATTTTGTAATATTTGATTTAAACATTTAATAATATTTGCCACCTTATTATTTTAAATACAAAAAAATACCGAGACTAGAGACTGTAAGTTAGAACTTCAGGATATTTAAAAAAATATTGATGTAAGTTATGTTTAGAAATTAAAAACATTTTTAGTAAACTAACAAGTGTTACAAACTTTACATACTACGTTTACATACTACAAAATTTCTAAGACTAGAAACTATAACTTAAAACTTCAGGCTATTTTTTACATATCTTCATATATAAGTTATATGTTGAGTGTGGTAACTTTTGTCAAATCAACGTTCTATCCAATTTTTGATAGCGTTCAATGTTATTTCATACGATTGTTATTGTTTTACAATCGGTTGTAATCGTCTTCCAAATCTATTTAACAAATTCACGTACATTTTCGTGATTTCTTTCATTAATTTTGATTAGTCAAGTTATTGTTTATAATTTTTTGGTGTATATTAACTGATTTTATTCTTTTATTTAGTGTAAAAATATCAAAATTGACTAAAGTTAACCTCTAAATTTTCGAGTTTTATTTCTCTCGTATTTGCTATAATATTAATTTCCCGAAGATATTTTTGGCGATTTTACAGTCAGTTTAACGTATTCTGTCAAAATATGGAAAAAATTCAAAAAACCTCTGGTCACCACGTTCACCATTTTTACCAAAAATTCTTTTATGGGCCTATAAAGAATTTTTAATTTAAAGTAACCTACTCCAAAAATAATAATTTTACTGTCGATAAATATGTATACCGGTATCCGTACTTGTAGATTGAGAATAAGCGTATAACTAATTACTCAAGAATCGTTCAACTCTTTACATTATTTCAAGTTGAAAAATTCTTTATAGAAGCCTTGGCCCACTTCAATCACTTTTATAATTTTTTATTGCTTTATAAAAAAAATATTATAGCCAAATATAAGACTAGTAATTAATTAGCTATGTAATAATAATAAATTTGTTTCGTCTTATATTTACTTTAAGTTAGTTAACTTTCAATTGATTAAGTTCTAATACATACACTTTTTGTAATCAACTTTGTACGGTGAGTGCGGAGTTCGAATAAAGTAGTCAAAAAAGAGACATGCTTTATTCTTATTATTTCAGTATCGCAACACAATTTTACTTACTTGCATAAAATTTATATACAGGGTGACTATTTTAAGTGTGCCACCATTGGTATATCAGAAGCGACAAGATTTACAGGAAACTTTAAATGGGGGACTTCACCTAGGTACTTTAAAAAAAAAAGTAGGTAGGTACTTTAATGGTAGGTGGCCATTAAAAATATGAATTTGAATTTTCGAAAATATGCCACCATTTTCCAATATGGCGGCCAACTTTTGAATTTCTTATGGAAACCTCTGGATTTGGATTTTACATGCAATTTTAAGACTATTTTTATTCTTGGTGTTTTTTTGATAAACTTAACCGTTTAGCCGCTAGGAGCGCTGAAAGTTTAAGAAACTCTCATTTCAACAATTATTAAAGAGGCTTATTTTCAATTTGCAAACAATAAAATTTAACTCAAAGTGCAATATGTTTTACAATGGAATGTTAAAAAACTGTTGCAAATTCATAAATAATTTATTTTATACAAAAAACGTACTTAAATTACTGTTAAAAAATCGCTAACGCAACCACTGTGTATTGTGTAAGAAGATGTATTTATGTGCGCACGCTTGTATTTATGAAGATGGAGGACACTTTGAAAACCTTCTTTAAGTTATAATTAATTAATTTAAATTATTAATTTTTTTGTCTTAAGTTAAAAGTACCTAAATAGCTTACATAACAACTGTAAAAAAAAAAAATGTACTGTTTTTACAGATTTCTTCTCCTACATCGTAAAGCGTAGGGTACATAGTACTGTAAGAAACTTCTTTCTATCATAGCAACAAAATGTTTTGGGGCACAAAAAGGCAGTCAAGATGACTGAATTAATTATTACTTAAAGCAGGTTTTCAAAGTGTCCTCCATCTTCATAAATACAAGCGTGCGCACATAAATACATCTTCTTACACAATACACAGTGGTTGCGTCAGATATTTTTTAACAGTAATTTAAGTATTCCTTAAGTATTAAGGGATTCCTATAAGAAATTCGAAAGTTGGCCACCATATTGGAAAATGGCGGCATATTTTTGAAATTTCAAATTCATATTTTTAATGGCCACTAAAAGTAGGTGAAGTCCCCCATTTAAAGTTTCCTGAGAATCTTGTCGCTTCTGATATACCAATGGTGGCACACTTAAAATAGTCACCCTGTATATATATATATATATATATATATATAACGAATTTATATCACCTTTTAGAGAAAACTACGGAATATATAAATAAGTAAGGTTTTGTTCCATACAAAATGTATACAAAATTATAATTCTAATGAAAATTTGTACATAATAAAAGTAATGACAGCAAATATTCAAAGCTAGAAAACTTGGTATTTTATGACCAATGAAAACTTCCTGCGAGAAAGTTGTACATTTTTGAGGTTGATATTATTTTCTCAACGACCCATTTTGTTTGGTCAAGAGGTAGGTAATCCCTATGAATAGATTGTAGTCCAGTAAAACGGTGTTCGAAAACACCTAAAAGTGGAAATTTCTGCTATAACCGTTGCTAGTGGTTTAATTTATGTTTTTTTGGGAGCTGAAAACGAATCAGAAGTTGCCTAACAAAAGTTCTATCTGAAATAGAACAAACGGTACCAGAAACTGGCACATATTTTCTCACAAACATATTAAAATTACTAGGGGAGACCCCTGCATGCTCCGCACGCCAAACCACAACGGAACTTTCTAAAAACATATGTTATGTTTTCTTTATAATAAATGTGTAGTATTAATAATAACCTCAAAACTAAGATGGTAAATAATGTTAAATGTACAAATCAAATTATTTCTTATATTTTATAACAGCAGTTATAATAATGATTAAAAGAACCAGCAAGGCTCAGGTCTACACTTTAATAAAAACCTAACTTAAAAGCTAGTAATAAAAAAATAATTGCTTCAAATTTTGAAATCATCTGCTAATGGAATATTGGAGCAAGCAGCTATATTATCTGTTATTTTATTCGATTGTTTGCTACGGTAATAAATGTAAATACATGTGTTGGTTTATGAATTACTAGGGGAGACCCCTGCGTGCTCCGCACGCCAACCCCCAATGGAACCTTCTAAAGACAAATGTTATGTTTTATTTATAATAAAGTTGTACGATTAATAATAACCTCAAAACTAAGATGATAAATGTTCAAATCAAATTATTTCTTATATTTGATAACAGCAGTTATAATAATGGTTAAAAGAACCAGCAAGGCTCAGGTCTACACTTTAAAACCCCTAACCTAAAAGCTAGAAATACAAAAAGAATTGCTTCAAATTTTGAAATCAGCTGTTAATGGAAATATTGGAACAAACAGCTATATTATCTGTTATTTTATTAAATTGGTTGCTATGGTAATAAATGTAAATACATGTGTTGGTTTATCATTACCTAAGAATTTTTCCTACTAAATTTACAAATGTTGAAATAAAAAAAGGTTTTTTATCGAAATTAATTATAGCCTATGTTACTCAGGGAAAGTGTAGCTTTTTATTAGTAAAACTATTTTTTCAATCGGTTCAGTAGTGCCCCTTACATACAAACAAACAAAAAAACAAACTTTACCTCTTCATAATCTATCTATAATATTATAAAAGAGAGGTGGTTTCTGTGTGTGTGTGTGTGTGTGTGTGTGTGTGTCTGATGTTCCGGGTAAACACAAAAACTACTGAACCGACTGGGCTGAAACTTTACACAAAGGTAGATCTTTAACCCATGCAAGTTATAGGCCTATTCACTTCCTTAAAATCCCCTCGGGCTACGCCCCGTGAACGTCCTAAGTTTCAATGTTTACATTTCAGAGGAAAGTAGACATTCAGAAACTGTAATGCGAACAGCTGTGAAAAGTTAATAGAACAGCAATACCTTCCAAATATCACACTTATAAGGTTTCTCTTCTATGTGTGTGTCAACGTGTAGGCTATCTTTTATAGGTGAATAAGTAGCAGATTTAATTTAAAAATATAATTTACATTAACTGTCATATTATTTTACAGAACAGCTGTTTTATGTTTTTAATTTATTTATTTAATACCAAATGTTTTAATGTAAACAAAGCAGACGTTTTTACATTTTCATGTATTTCTTATGGTGATTTTTCGTTTTTCGGGGACCTCAAAAACCCCTCAGTTTTTAATTTTAGAAAAAACTTATATTTTTCCCTCGTCCCTTGAATCGATACCTTTAATTTGATACCTCTCCCATCATCCTCCGATTTACCAAATTCCCACAATTTTGAATCTAAAATTTCGCTTACAGAATTATATATAAGGATAGCCTATGCTACTCAGGGATAGTGTAGCTTTTTATTAGTAAAACTATTTTTTCAATCGGTTCAGTAGTGCCAGAGATTACCCTCTACAAACAAACAAAAAAACAAACTTTACCTCTTTATAATATTAGTATAAATTAAACAGATTTACTGTGACTTCATAATTGTATTACAGTAGCAGAGTAACTAAAAGTATTATTATTATTAGAGAGCTAGAGAGAAAACTATTCAATCGAGTTCAAACAAATTTGCACCAAACATGTCAATTAGGCCTGTATAGATGCACGTAAAAAGGTTTGAAAAAAAAACCCGCCAAAAATGAGTTATTATTATTAGCTAAACGAAATTTTTTAGAAAGATGCTGTTTTTTGAATATGGTAGAGGGTAATGGCTACAAATAAGCCAAATTTGATCAAAATCGTTAGTCATTTTTTAATAAAAAAATATAACTGATTTTTTGTGGTTTTTTGGGCCAAAAAGGGGGTGGTTTTTTCGTGCATCTATATAAAGGCCTAATTGACATGTCTGCTGCAAATTTGTTCGAAATCGATCGAATAGTTTTCTCTCTAGCTTTGTATACATTCATACAGACAGACAGACATACATAGAGATAATTTGTACAAACCCCTTTTTTAAGACCCCCTAGTGACATTTTTGTGTGCTTTAGATTCCATGTTACGGGAAAATCGCCAACAATTAAAAGCCGTGCTTGAAATTAGGCATACAATTTAATTTTAGCATAGTAATGAAGTAAACAAATGTCACACCCTCCTCTCTCTCCCAAAAGGGTTTAGTAAAGGGAAATAGTGGGGTTTAAACAGACAAAATCGTACATGAATTTTTTCTGACATTATCAGAAATTTTAGTTTTTGGAATTACCTTTATTTTGAGACGTTGGGCACTTCGTTCGTGAGTTTGGGTAATTATGTTGGTTAAAAAATCAAAAAACACTATTAAACCACATTAATGTGCAATTTAGACTTCTCATGTTTTTATTACACAAGTGATGATTTCTTAAGAGTTAAGACTGGTGTTACTCTAACTGACTAATACATATTTCCTTCTCTACTTCCCTTCCTATTGTACTCGGCGCCATTCGCCTTCCTGCCTTGCCTTATTAACATCTGGACAAGTATTAAAGTGTATACGAAACATTCTATATCCGTTTATGTAATAAACATTTTATATTTTATAAGGAATAAAACATTTTACAAAGTTTTGTTAAAACAAAGTGAAACTATATTAAATTCTGGAAGCTGTTAGGTAATTGTTCTGCCATCCCGAAGCGAGGAACTCCAATTTAATTTGAAAATGTCTTCCTTCCCATAATATACAGTACGGACGCTACATTGCGAAATAATATAAATAATTGAATGAACAGATGATGTAATTCAAAGTATCTGCGTACTTGGTAGATACTAAAAAATACAGTATAATTGAAATCTGTGTTGCAACACTCGCTAACTTTAAGAATTTTATATTTATAGCCTGTATTAAGTTAGTTCAATTTATTGTACAGGGGGTAGCAAACCCCGTTTCAATCCATTAACAATAATAAGAAAACCTAGTAGGGCACAAGGTACAATCTGATACAAATTTAACAGAACTGCACCTGTACTTTTCAAATCAATCTTGTAGGAAGTGACTCGCTGAAATGAGGTACCTCTCAAGTAGTGTAAAGTTAATGTATTATTGTTTCAACATATTTTATTTAATTAACGTGTACGACCAATGTACGAAAATATAAGTAATAAACGGTACCACGAAACTGGCACATACTTTCTAACAAACATATTTAAATTATTAAACAGATTCACTGTGACTTCATAATTGTTTTAAAGACGGGATACATTAAAGTGGTAGGGTACCTAATAAATATTATTATTATTAAACCTATTCGATCGATTTCGAACAAACTCGCACCAAACATGTCAATTAGGCCTGTATAGATGCACGAAAAAAGGTTTTGAAATTTTTTTGAATAACAAAACCCCCTTTTTCACCAGAAAATCCCCAAAAATCAGTTATTATTATTATTATTAGCTAATGAGAATTTTTAGAAAGATACGGTTTTTGCATATGGTAGTGTACATTAAGGGCTACAAATAAGCCAAATTTGATCAAAATCGTTAGAGCCGGTTTTTTATTAAAAATGTAATAACTGCTTTTTTGGGGATTTTATGGCCAAAATTATGGTTGTTTTTCAAAACCTTTTTTCGTGCATCTATACAGGCCTAATTGACATGTTTGGTGCAAATTTGTTCGAAATCGATCAAATAGTTTTCTCTCTAGCTTTGTATACGTACAGACTCAGGGGGTCACAAAACAGATATTTCCACAAAAATCTCAATATCGATACTAAAAAGAAAGTATAGAGAGAAATTAAAATCATAAAAAAAATTAACTAGGTGTGCTTAAGACCACACGTTGGAAGTGATAACTTCTATGACTACGGGGATTTTTAACTCGGTAAATGTGTACAATTAAAAGGATTATAAAACTATAGGCCTATTTGTTCAAATTGTTTATTTATATCCGTTATTATATATTTAAAGAAAGGTAAAAATATTATCTTTTAGTTACCTTTTATTTCATATTGATAGATCAAATGATTTAGACGTTGTTAATATTACAGTAAAGAAATTAATAATCAAATAAGTTATACAAAGATGTACGAATGTTTGCGAAGTTAAACAGTAGGTATCCTTCTTTAAATTTGTATTAACGAATATATTGATGATCAAAGGTTAGTTTTATATACAGTTTATAACCCCAAAGCAAATCTTATAACGTGTAGAAGCCCATATAACTTATAGTTATAGAAGCCTACATTAGTTGTATAACTAATATATAAGAAAATTAACATCACAAGAAATTTTAATGGTTGAAGTTGTAAACATAACCTCAAAATATAATCTACGCTGGGTTTTGTTTAAGAATTACAGATGATGGGCGAAATCAGCTGTTATATTATATTAACTAATTCTTATGTGTTAATTTGATTGCTATGCTAATAAATGTAAATAATGTATTAATAATATTCCCTCTCCACGATCTGACTTGTGTCTAAACAAAAGCGTGACGCGAGATCTCGCGAGAAATCTGGCGTGATGCGAGATCTCGCGGGAAATCTGGCGTGATGCAAGATCTCGCGAGAAATCTGGCGTGACGCGAGATCTCGTGGGAAATCTGGCGTGATGCAAGATCTCGCGAGAAATCTGGCGTGACGCGAGATTTCGAAAACATAGCCAAGTCGAAAGTGCCCAACGGGCCAATAGAAGTTATCACTTCAAAAATCACTAAAAATCTTGGTGTTGTTTTGGTTTTTGGCTTATAACTTGTGAAGTGAGCGTTTTATGTAAAATGTGATTCTATAATAAAATAAAATCAAGAGCTTACATAAAATTCATGTTGTTAACACTTTTTGTACGACATATGTTTCCGCGCAAAAAATTTGAAAAATAGACAAAAATCGGTCATTTTTGGAAAAATGAAAAACACATTTTTTTAGAGTCTTTTCCATCGTAACACGAAGTAAGTATATATCCTAGTAAGCATTTCACTATAAAAATTAACTTGAAACTTCTGTGCAATTTATATGTAAGTATTTTTTTCGGAACTTGAGTAGTTATGCGAAAAGCAATGACGAATACACGAAGTAGTCGGCTGTTTTCTTAATAAAACCATAGTAAATGCGCCATTACACGCCTGCTTAGATATGTAAAACGTTAACGTTAGGTAAAATTACGATAAGTAAAAAATATACAGGGTGAGTTTTAAATGTCCCCCCCCCCCTAATTGTTTCCGCATTTCTTAAGATATCGACTCCCAACCACCGCCGAACATCATTGATTAGTTTATACTTTCTTTTGATGAGGTTCATATTTTTGACAACCATCTTGAATCCGCCATATTGGAATGAACTTTTATTTTTTAAATGTAAAGGTAAGGTTGTGACCCATCATTTCAAACTATTTTTTTCCTTAGAACACGATGCCGCAATCGGTTTTTAATTATCTGCTTTCGTTCCCAAGATAATAAAAATTTTGTAAAAAAATTAAATTTTCAAAAATCCCTTGTTTTATTTATTTTTTTTTAATATCGACCCTTTATCATCAGATATCACAGTTTGGTAGTAGCTTATAAATTTTTATTAAGTTTTAAATTTGTACTGCCATCTTTAGTAAATTTGTTTGATTTCAGTGTATTAACAACTTTTCTCTGCGAAACTGAAGATGGCAGTAAACATTTATAACTTAATAAAAATCTATAAGCTACTACCAAACTGTGATATCTAATGATAAAGGGTCGATATATTTTTTTAAATTGAATAAAACAAGTGATTTTTAAAAATTGTAATTTTTTACAAAATTGTTAATATCTCAAGAACGAAAGCAGATAATTAAAAACCGATTGCGGCAATGTGTTCTACGGAAAAAAATTGTTTGAAATGAAGGGTCACAACCTTACCTTTACATTTAAAAAATAAAAGTTCATTCCAATATGGCGGATCCAAGATGGCGGCCAAAAATGTGAACCTCATCAAAAGAAAGTATAAACTAATCAATGATGTTCGGCGGTGGTTGGGAGTCAATATCTTAAGAAATGCGGAAAAAATTAGGTGGGGGGTGACATTTAAAACTCACCCTGTATAAACAGCAGTTGATAAGAATTAAATCCATGCAATGTAAAACAATATAATAAAACAAGTAGGTAGGCAATTCATAAAACACTTATTATGAAATTAATGAATTAACGATAAAGTGAAACTCATCAGAGCAACCGGGGTTAAAAGTTCAAAGATTACTGCACTTCCAAGTTTTCCAGTTCTTCTACACTTAAAAAATAAAATAAAATAAAATATCGAAGTGATTTAAAATAATGTCTGAACAAATAAAAGAAAGAAACAGTCGGGGTTGTGGTTGATATAAAACTGACCTCCATCTTGATTGTCAGTTCAGTAAGCAAAAATAGTCTGAAAAGCTAATTTTCGAAATAATTCCATCCATATGTTTCTTATAAAGTTTATTGGAGGTTTCTAAAATAACCTATAAAATATTCCGTAGCGTATTCCTAGCGCCGAGTGTTGCTAGCGCCACTTCAACAGTTGACGAGGGTTTGACAGTTTTGACAGCTGAGGCAGAGTATTGCTAGCGCCAAAATATTGAAGTCTGGGCTTGTCTATATAAAGCACGTTAGCGCAGTGGATTTTGAAATCTATAATTTTAATGACGTTAAACGTGATAATAACGACGAAATATTATAATCATACTGTTATCGGCAACATACTGAGACTAAACGGTACATGTTAGTACATCTGGTTTTTTTTAATTCTAATTATATAATGTGATAATAACGACGGAATATTATAATCATACTGTTATCGGCAACATACTGAGACTGAACGGTATAGCTTAGTACATCTGGTTTTTTTTAATTCTAATTATATAATGTGATAATAACGACGAAATATTATAATCATACTGTTATCGGCAACATACTGTGACTAAACAGTATAGGTTAGTACCTCTGGTTTTTTTATTCCCTTACACGATTTATGGCCTCGGCGCTAGGAACACTATTCTGGGTGGTTTTGACCGCGGCGCTAGCAACACTCGGCGCTAGCAACACGCACCCAAATATTCTAATTATTAACAAAGTTGCCAGAAACCTTTTTATGAAAAGACTAGGGGAAGCCCCTGGGTGCTCAGCACGTCAACCCCGTTGGCATCTTCTATACACATAATCATGTTATGTTTTCTTTATAATAAAGAAGTAGGATTAATAATAACACCAAAGCTAAGACAGTAAATAATGTTAAATGTTCAAATCAATTTATTTCTTATATTTTATAACAGCAGTTACAATAAAAGTTAAAAGAACCAGCAAGGCTCAGGTATACACTTTAATAAAAACCTAACCTAACATTTAGAAATACAAAATTTAAAATTAGCTATTAATGGAAATATTACAGCAAACAGCTGTTATCTGTTATTTTATTCAATTGGTTGCTATGGTAATAAATGCAAATACATGCGTTGATTTATCAGTCCTAGGCCTAACCTAAGAATTTTTCCGACTAAATTTAAAAATATTGAAATAAAACAATGTTTTAATCGAAATGAATTATATCCTATGTTGCTCAGGAATAGTGTGGCTTTTTATTGGTAAAAACTATTTTTTCAATCGGTACAGTAGTTCCAGAGATTACCCCCTACATACAAAAAAACAAACTTTACCTCTTTATAATATTAGTAAAGATAAACACTGTATCGTTTTTTACTTTCTCCACCCTATACGTAGTATATGGAGAAAGAATTGTTTTCGTAAAAATGTTCGAATTTGAATTTTCAGTTGAATTATCTGTTTTGGTGCTCCCAGAACCCCCAAAAATTGTTTAGTGCAATTATCTGTGTTGGTGCTCCCTGAACCCAAAAATATTTTTAGTGGAATTTTTTGTTTTGGTGCTCCCTGAACCCAAAAAAGTGTTTTTAACGTGGTGTCTGTCTGTCAGTCTGTCAGTATGTATACACGACCAGAGAGGACACTATTGGTCCGATTTTCATGAAATTTGGTATGTAGGTACTAAACACTAATATCTCCAGGTGTTTTTTCATTTTTTGGAATTTTTAATTTTTAACGGTAATTTACCCCTAAAAACCCATAAAAAACGACAAAAATGCAAATTTCTCAAAAACGGCTCTAACGATTTTGATCAAATTTTCAGTATTTATAGTGCTTAAGATGCCAAACAAAATGACACCACCCGCTTTTATCAAAACTTCGGCGTTTTATAATTATGGGGAAATGTTTAAAAATAAACAAGTTTGTGTTGTTAATCTAGCATCGCGGCAGTGGCCGCACGGGGTAGCACCACGGTAGCGAGCACGGCCAGTAATTCAAAGGTCGCGCGATCGAATCCCGCCTGGGACAATAATTTTTTTATACGATTGTCGTAGGTAGAATATTATTTTTTTCTAAAAAGTAGTAAATAAAATGATTAAAAACAATATTATTTTGACTACAGTAAGTTGGGAGAAAGTTTGTGTCAGTTAACTGATACCGTTTATTTTGTATTGTAAAGAGTTTTTAAGGAACAAAAGTATATGGTGAGGCAGAATGTTTTAGATCAGTGATAATTTACCAAAAGTAGTTAAATAGGTGCTCTGCCGACCTTTGCTTCAACCTTATTTAAAAATCTGAAAACAATTAAATGTCAGAGAAAGTAATTAACTTAATTAATTTCTTTGTAATCAAAATAAAAAAAACGGAACCTACAGGTAAGAACGTCTCTCAGAATAGCCCGTACTTCATTAATTCTTGACATTCAGAAATTAATTAAATGAAATGTAGCAGCACCTTTATTCATTCTAAAAAGCTGTTCTTTTTATTGACTTTCTTTGTAAATTAAAAAATTTATTTTGTAATCTGAGTATTTTGTAACTGTATGATTAGCAATGAAATTAAGAACTAAATTGAATTAATAGTAAATTATTAGATAAAATAAAACCAGAACACAAAATCTCTCACAATAAATACGTTTACTAACTACAAACGCGTTTCAACGACAATGTCACCATCCTCAGTGATGCACAGGATACAGTAACCAAACTATAACTTAGTATTTTGCGTTATAGTTTGCTTATTGTAGTCCATGCGTCACTGAGGATGGCAACATTGTCGTTGAAACGCGTTTGAAGTTAGTAAACGTATTTATTGTGAGATTTTGTGTTCAGGTTTTATTTGATCTAGTTAATTTCTTACAAGTCAAGCTCAATAGTTATTTAATAAACTATTGGGTAAAGATGGAGAACGGCGTGACCAGAGGTTTTTTAAAATTTCTTCAAATTATGAAAGAACACGTTAAACTGATTATAAAAACAACAAAAATTTTCCCGGGAAATAATATTTGTAGGCGTTATGAAAGAAATAAAAGTTAAAATTGTATAGGTTAAGTTTCAACCTTACCGCGATATTTGACGTAATTATAACAAAATAAATCACTTTACATACACTTAACATGTAAGAATTAAATAAACTAAACAATATTAACCCCAAAAGTATCCACAAAGCAAGAAAATGTGAAAATAATGTAACAAAACGTAAATTACGGAAAGAAATACATCGAACAATAGAAATTACAGTATAACTGCTTATTTAAAATGGAAATTCATCAACGTTGCCAAATCGAACAATAGGTTATTGTACTGAATAAGGTGTGTATAAATCAAGGTAACTAGCTAGTAAAGGTTGCCTCATTCGAGAAATATCAAAAAAAGTGGAGGTATGAGTTTGTTTACATGACTATGAGGCAACCTTTACTATCTAGTGACCTTGTGCATAAATCTCTATTTGAAACCTGTGTACTACTAAACAGCTGACCGCAGCATTTGAATCTCATTGGTTTTGTAATTAATTAGCCGAGCGTTTAATAGAATAAAAAAAACTAGAGGTACTGACCTATACTGTTTAGTCACAGTATGTTGCCGATAACAGTATAATTA
>JAGFPH010021014.1:1851-13702 GCA_018207615.1 Philaenus spumarius | reverse complement strand
TCAGGTGACCTGGGGTCAAAAGGTCAGATTTGGACCAGAACTCTTGTTTCTACACTACTAAAAGGCTTACTGGATTATGAGTCGAATTTGGTGTTAAATATTATACTTTTTCATTTACTTAGTAATATACAAATTTGTTTGAAATGTATATTATTAATTATTTAAATATTAATGGGGAAATCGAATGCGAACTATTGGATGTGGTCTTGTTTATTTCGATCTTTGTCTTACAATATCTATGTATGGTATATAGGTCTCCGTTCAATCGTCATTTCTGTGAAAATATAAGGGTATAAAACAATTTGTTTGCATTGGCTAGGGCGTCCGCTAGGGTTGGTGAGTGAAGTGACCAGGGGTGGAGACCGTAGTATATATAAATCTGTATATATAAAAGAAGACGTCCTGACTGACTGACTGATTCATAATCAACGTATAGCCAAAACTATGGTAGATAGAGCCTTACAATTTCCATGGTACCCTTCGTACCGCTATGCAGGAGTGCAATAATACAAGATTTTGCAAAATATCGACTTTAAGGATGAAAAATGATTAAAATAGAGGAGTTCAATCCCATCACTACCTATCAGATAAAACAGCTGATTCGAATCAAATGCTTAGAAATACAATTCTAGGAGTGGCCTATTTATACTGTATAATGTATTACATTCATTACCATAGCAACCATCTTAACACATTTAGTTTAAATCATTTATTTATTTTGCACAACCAACTTGTTTCCTATACCAAACTAACACATGTCATGTTTCTTGATAGGGTTTAGATGTATTACCACAGCAACCAAATTAACAAATTTAGCATCGGTTAATTATTTAAGTTAGTTGGTTAATATCTTGGACACTACGGTTACAGAGTTGCATTAACAGTGCAAATATTTTAAATGTTATAACCTTTGGGTTTTATAGTACTTTATTGTTTTCTTACAATAAAACTTACGTTATTAAACAAAAAAAATCTAATAGTAATTCTATTAAAATTTTAGTTTTAGCTTTGTGTTAGATTTAGACCAATTTTTGTTTTGTTTTTAATATTAAGTTATTATGCCTTTTGTCCCGTTTCAGTTGACTTAAATCTAATTAAAATTAAAATTAGAAAACCAATTTGGTAGCGAATTTCTTTTTTTTTATTTTAAGTTTGCATGTTTTTATTTGCTCAGTGTAAATAAACAGTGATATTATCGAGTGATATAAATTTAAATTGTGTAATAAGAGTTACTTCAGTGTTCAACAAAGTGAAAAAACATGTCGACAGATGCGATTAAAGTCAATGAGATGTTAATACCCCAAACTGATATTATCTATCATTGGAGATGGGGCCTGTCTTTTTCGATCGCTTTCTTTTCTCTTATTTAAAACCCAAGAAAGATATTAGGAGATACAAAAAATAATAAAATGTTACGTATGTGGCTGAAAATTTGAATAAATTTTCTGAGAAGTCTTATAATTCAAATATCAACAACTTTTCAACTTCTGTCGAATGTCTCAACATTCAGTCTATGCTTGTTACTGCGAATTGGTTGCCTCTGGCGAGATTATTCCATTTTTAGTTTAATTTTATTACATTAATAATCTTTAAGCAACATTTGGTAGAGGCACGTTAGCAGTAAAAATATGAGTCTAATTGGGAGTATTAAATAGTGGTAACTTTCACGTGTATTTCCTTATTTAAGAAATCAATGTTTTACAAAATTCTACTTTATTTAGGCCTATGTCAAAAAATAAAAAGCGTCCTGCTAGGTAGAAACAGAATATAAAAAAATACAAAACAATTGAAGCTGTTAAAAAGTATAAACAAACCACCCAAAAGGTAATCAAATACTGTGGAAAGGTACCAAGATGGTCACCACGAATTAAGTTAGATGTACATCAGCTGCGTACTAGATGCGTCACAAAAAAATACATAGAGTGGCAGCAATTAAATATAAAAATATTTACCCAGAAGTACACAGAGACGCAGCAGCCACATATTAAACAAATCATGAAAAAGTTCATAAGCGTCCCAAAATCTATATGATTGCAATAATCCAGGATTACAGACAGAAAATCGTCTCAGTGCAAGGAAAATCTCTCTGGTTTGGCATATGAACCAAATGTAGTTTATAATAAACGGTACCAGAAACTAGCACATACTTTCTCATAAACCTATTTAAATTATTAAACAGATTCACAGTGACTTCATTATTGTAGGAGGGGTAGGAGAGGTGATTTTAAAGTAGGAGATTAACTAATAAATATTATTATTATTAGCTAGAGATAAAAATATTCGATCGATTTCGAACAAATTTGCACTAAACACGTCAATTAGGCCTAAATATATGCACGAAAAAAGGTTTTGACAAATTTTGAAAAACAACCCTCTTTATGGCAAAAAAACCCCAAAAATCATTTATTGTTATTATTATTAGCTAAACGAGAATTTTTAGAAAGATGCAGTTTTAAAAATTATTGTAAATTATAGGCTACAAATAAGCCAAATTTTATCAAGATTGTTATTTTGATATGCATATTTGCTTATTTACCTTCAGACATTGAGTTTGCATAGTTATTATTACCTTGACGATAGTATTAATTTACTGTCACTTCTTTTAATATTATAAGATTTTGTGCTTATTTAGTGTTTAAAACTGTTTTAAAAATTGATTTAAATTTTAAATAACCACTTTATATCGTATTTTATAAATCCATCACTATTTATACATGGATGCACTCGTTCGCTAGATTGCCGTCGTTATGCACTGTTTTCACACGCGAAAACATCGATCTTGTTTTAACATCTGCACAAATTGTTTTGTTTAAAAAAATAATTAACGCTATTTACATAATATTTACTTCTTCATTAAACACACTATATTGATTCTATATTGGTTGATTCAATTTTAATAGAACTAATGATCTAAACATGAAATACTTACATATAAGAATAGTGAAAAGTTATTAGTTTAACTACAGCTTTAGGCTATAATCAACACATACTGATTTCTGAATGTTACGTTTTGTAAAATAAAAATAAATTAAAATCTAAGTTAAATTTAAAAGCAAGGTAAGTTTAGATTTAATTTAGTTGTTTTATATTCTATGATTACAAAGTTATTTCATTTTTCAAAATGATAATTTCTATTATGTAAATTTTGAGGTTATTTGACAATTTTGTTAATCTTATATTTCACTGTTATTTTTAAATAAAAACCAGAATCTTATGTCTCTGTATATATATGTATATATATATCACCCCTTGATCATTATTTATGGCCTAAAATGTTACACACTCAATTAAACAGGCTACACAAATATAAACAAAACGGTGTTTATAAATATATACGTATTTATGTTTTTCTCATTTAAAATGTTTAAATGTCCGCCATTTCTAAATGGATTATTGGAAAACATTTTTTCGTTTACACTGACGACTAGCGTGCAAAACTTCAACTTATTCGATTTGGCCGTTGTGTATATATATTTTTTTCCGTAAAACGCCAAAATACTCTTAAAGGAAATTTTTTGTTTGTTTTGACCCATGTGGTCAACCACTGAATTATTACCGAATTACTCTGGATCTATCTATATAATATATATACAAAATCCAAATACCACTGACTCACTCATCACGAAATCTCAAAAACCACCGAACGGATTGGAATGAAATTTGGTATGCAGCTTCCTCTGGGCCCTAAGTGTCGTTAAGAAAGTTTTTCAAAAAATTCAAAATTTTAGGGGGGTTTGGGGGGTTAAAGTTACTAAAACTCCCCATAATAAATTAATAGTATAATATATTTATTGATATATTTTGTTTGTTAATATACGTTTAACTTTGATTTGTTTATCCGTGCAAAGCCGGATTGGGCCATCTAATATAATATATATTTATATATATATATATATATATACTGTAATGTGAAATTTAAAGACTATTTCTCTCACTGTCTATATAAATGGTGAGAACCATCTTTAAATTCATAAATAATTCAAACAAATTATAGGCTTTTAAATAGTTAAACAAAATGTGTATTATTTGTCAAATACGTAGTAACTTATTTTACTAAAGATATTTAGAGATTACTTTATTACATTTAAACTGAGTTGTATACTCTCAGTGACATATGAAGTTAATAATAATAAGATTACCTTGCTAGGTCCGTCACGTGACTTCTAGTCGTGTATTCCTTAAGACATGTTACTTGATAATGGAGTTTCGGCTCCGAAACATGTCGTAAGGAATACACGACTAGAAGTCACGTGACGGACCTAACAAGGTAATCTTATTATTATTAATTATAATAGTGACTTGGTACCACAAACATGCTAAGTCATTCTGATTCTTATAACTCTTGTTAATCTAACAATACATATATTGATTCAGACATTTAATATAATTTAGCTGCCTAGCTTTGAAGTTATTCTGAACCTACATATTAAACACAAAGTTTTAATATATTTTTGACTACAGAAGATTATATTTTAGCTGCCTCTATTAATATAAACATATGTAGATAGTATAAAGCGAAGGTGTATTTGGAAGTTATAAAAAGTCATTTATTCTAATACAAGAGACAATGACGAACAACCACTTAAGAGATAAATTACCCTTGAGAGAAGGCATGTACCACGTGCAACACTTTGGTAGAATAATAATGTTTGACATCATAACAGATTACCTCTTTGTTATTCACGAACGTTTCTCCTTCTATTTTGTCAATGGTATTACAAAAAAAAAAAAAAAACAAAAAAAAAACATTCACCTCCTCCAGTATATAATTATTGTAATAACTTCTAAATAGTTTTTATGTTTTATTCCATAAAACAGTGTGTATATCTTGAATTTCAATTTTAACACTGAAGATTTGCAACAAAAAGTTTCTTTTTCGAATAAAACCAAACCATATTTGTTATAAATAAACAATTTTGTAAGATAAGAAACAAACAACGTTATTGTTTTTGAATTATACGTGCATTTTAAAATGTTGTACAAAAAAGTCACCAAATAGGAATAAACCTGCATTTCTTAATACTATCATAAGGATAATATTATCACGAAATGCATACCTGAATGTAACAAAACCCTGTTAAATATAATTTTAAACCACATTACATTTACTGAAGTTAAACAAATATTGCTTTATAGGTCGGTAGCATATAAATAGGCAATAATTATTCCATCATAATTTACTTTCAAATTAGTTGAATTAATGTGTCAACTATCTACCTCTCTAATACACTGTTCAGCATTGGTAATACAACGTTATTGTTTGTTCGCTGTATTGAATTGCTAAATATCTGTTTATCGTTGTTAGAACATTTTTGTCACAATTTTATATGTAACATTATTCGTATACTTGTTTAATGTTAGCCAGCCTTATTAATACCAATTTTGATGTAATTGATTGAGAGTTTTATTCGTATTATGTCACATTTAATATAACTTCTATCAAATTCATCTTAAATATCATATTAATTTTTAAAGCACGGTCCCTAAAAGGAAAATAGAAACAATTGTAGGATATTTTTTTAGTTTATTAGTCAGTCTGTATATCTGTTATATTCAAGATAATCCGACGAATGTTTCTCTTAGAAATTTAATCCAGTTATAACTTATTACGTTAACCTTATATATATTGCAAATAAATAATATATATATCCAATGTTATCATAACAAAACATACATTAGGCCTATTATAAACTTGTGAATACTAAAGTTATACACCTTTAATGTTTAACATTGCTTGATACTTTGTTTAGAAGTATCTTTTGAAAGAGAGTTATTAAGGACTATCATAACAATTTCTATTGGAGTTTAAGACATAAGTTTGCAAAATGGATCTCAAAAATATATCATGCTAAAAAAACCTCTTAAAAATTATGAACACAATTTGTTTAAATTGTGATGTACAGTTATCCTGTTTATCATACAGCGGACAAAATTTCTTTAAAAAACTTACGAAATATATGCTTTACTATACAGTTAAAGTAATATTGGCTAATTTTATTCAAAAACAGTGGGTTGGTTAAACGATTACTGTACCAACAAAAAACAGGGTACATCACCTCTTATCTCTTCCATCCAATTCTTTCTAACTAGTTACTCTTCTATAAATTTTTTCTTTATGTGAATGTTGTCAAAGTTGATGACAATACCAAGACTTCTCAAGTTTAAATGAAATAAAATTTAACAAGTAACAGACAAAAACACTTCGTAGTTCAACAGGGAATAACAGTTTTATTGGAAAATTATGTACTATAGTCTATTGAGTTTTGTAGTGCACGCATACTTACTTCGATTTCAAATGCTATGTTTAGTAAATTTACACAGATTTCTGTGTTAAGTCCAATAGTACTCTTCAGTGCACTATTGAAGTTTATGATACTGCCACCAGTTTCGTTCCAATATAATTCACATGATATTCTTAGTACAATTTTCTTCTGCGTGCTGACAAAATGTGGCCAATGAGGAACAAACATTTGTAATGTGTTTTCTTAAATTTAGTTACTTTGATAAATCTTAAACACAATTTTAATATTATTTTAATTTTCTTTTTAATTAATTTAATTGTTCAAAATATATCAAGAGATCTTTTAATGTGCGGAACAATCAGCTCATATTCTAATATATCATCCGGTTTTTTATTAAACCTTGAATTCGATTTTGCACGTGGGACTATTTAGAATAAAAGCTGCTAAGGTAATATTGTCATATATGTCGTTATTTCTACTTAAAGATAAAATAATTAATACTCAGTGAAACATAAGCGTTAAGGAAAATGCGACTTTTAAAAATGTTATATAATTTAAATAGTTTCTACGAAATAAATCTTCTGCATTCACTTCCTACGATTTTTACGGTGTTTCAATGTAGTGAAAACATTCAGATGCTGCCATTTAAACAAATATCTTACTTCTAAATTTAATAAATTTTAGACAGAAGTTTTGTATTACCAAAATAAATTAACCTTACCAAATCTCACCAGAATTCTGTTATATTATAACTGAAAATTTTATATAAAAAATAAACACAAATTCGTACCTCTTAAAACGCATGGTTATTTCTGATAAGAGTTAGCCAACAGTTTTGGAAAATAATTAGGAATTTAACTATACCATGGAAAGATCTGGGAAATGGAGAGTTGTAATTCTGTAGGCACAAAAATCAAACATAAAATATTTAAGCCTGGTAAAACTAACGGTTTTATAAATGGTAAAAACCTGGTAAAAACGGTAAATAATCTGATAAACTTGTGTCAATGGTAAAACTTTAGACAAACCTAGATACAATTTAAAAAAACAAAAAAATATATGTTTGTAATTTTAATTACGAATCTAGTAAGCTGTCAAAAGAGGTTTGAGTGTCAAATATTTTACTTTAAAAAAAACATACAAAAACTGACATCAGCGAAAGGATACTTCAACCTAGTGCAGCACGAGCAGGATTTAATTAGTTGAGTTATAACTATTTTTATAAGAAATGATATTAAATTAACTAAAGTATAACCAAATTTCAATATTAAAATAACATGTTAACTACCCTAACCTCCATCAAACCAATACTGCAACACCACCATTGTTTGGTTGCACTACCTTTAACAGCACTCTTGAAGGTTGCGAATTACCTTGTTAGATTCTGTCATATAATCCTTGTTTTTTCGTCATTTCTTACATGACGGCCGTTTCGACTATTTCCATTCAGTCATCTTCAAAAATATGCCGTGGTTGGCACACTGGGACGTTCTTAAAATGAAAAAAATACTACACATGTATCCACAAAATACACTAAAATATATATTAACCCATACAAAGTTAAAAGTTGATGTCAACGATATGTAGATCATCGGCATCATGTTTACTGCGATGAGTTTACTGTTAACACTGTTGGATATTGGGACGTAAGTTGCCGTAACTGAAAAGCGTTGGTGGTCCGTCAGATTATTCCTGATACCAACTTTATTGTCATAGCAATATATATCAAACAGTTTCGTGGGATTGGAATTGAGATTTGCTGTTTAACAAAATATGATAGTCGTTTTTTTGTTGTTTATATATTTCAAATTCCTCTATGACGTTAATTATCGGTCTCTTTTTCCATGTATGTACTATTTCTAAGTTTCCAAGTTTGATTTTAAGTCCGTATATCTTTGGTTCGAGTCGATTAAATGTTAAGCCAACCTGGATTGTGGTGCTTTGTTTGACCTGGATAAGGGAAAGGTGTATGAGTCAGGAATGAAAGTCCAGTTTGTCCTATATAGCCTATATGTTTGGGCATTTATCGCACTTGATATTTTATATTCCGTTGTCATCAAATTTTTCATGTGTTTAATTTTTGATGATTTTAGAATTTGGGAAGTTCGATATGCGACGTGGTGTCCTTGTTTACGAAGTATGTTACGAACTGAGTGTTCCAGAGTTTTTGTGTACATATTTTAGTTTATTAGGGTCAGGCGTGTTCAGTTTTTGTTTTATTTGTTTTCTAATTTGTTTGTTAATTATATTGTCTATTATACAAATTTTATAGTCATTAGATGTGGCTATAAATGTAATTGTTTTTATTTCCTGATTATAGCCATCAATGTCCATGAGGATATTGAGCAATCTATGTATAGAGCTGTTATTATAGGCGGAGAGTTTATCAGCTATGGGATGATTCGACGTAGCGTGAATAGTGTAGTTGGTTTGGCTGTGCTTTGTGCATACTTTAAATGTTTGCTTTGTTGTGATTTTACAATGTTGAGGTCTAAAAAGTTTAAGCTTTGATTAGATTCGATTTCCTGAGTAAATAATTGTAGATTATTTTGTAGTGAGTTTAAGGGTCGGCTCTAGCTGTCGGCCATGTTGACTGACACTCCATAAGACCAATGTTAAATTAAAATCCAAATTTTTCCTTTATTTTTGATAGGATAATTATGAACGATATGTAATTTTAAAGCTATGGCCAAAATGCAAATGGCTTTTCCAAAACTAAGAAAAACATTTTGTTTAATATTTATTAATAATTTAAAATATTGATTTTTAATATTTTTTATGTTGTCACTTATAATTATAGCGAAAAACTACCAAGCCATTCGCATGAAGAATTTCGTCTCCAATAGTTTGGTATTTTTTTTTAACGCTGTACCAATCTTACAAAAAGAATAATTAAGGGAACGGAAACGATACTGGGCCACATAGATTGGTACTGTTCAAGACTTACCTTAGAATTTAAATATCACCAAAAGCAGGAATATTTCAGCTTATCTCTTAAAATGCACAGGATACCTAAGGTTACCTCAATAAACCATAGAAATATGTATAATTTTAGGTTTATTAACCAAGTTAAATAAAAGTTTATACGCCCTTAATACAAAAAGATAATTAACATGCCCTTAATACAAAGAAAGATTGAGATTTAAAAAAGAAAACATAAATATTTTATTAAATTTAATTTAAAAACCCTTCCCAAAAAATAAAATTCAAAAACCCTCCCTTTTAATAATAATTACAGAAAATATACAAAAGATTTACAAGTTACAAAGTTTTAACATGAAGTACCATGGATTTGTTTTAAGAAAATATATATATATTTGTCGTTGGCCAACTCTAAAAGGTAATTATATAATTAAATAAATAGACAAAATTAATTATGAGACGTCTCTCTCTATATATATAAAAAAAAAGGTGTAGAATTTCTAAAGTGTAGCCCTTAGGGCTGAAATCCGAAATGTTGCTAGCTTGCTCCTCCCAAATTATTTAATACTAACATAGCTTAAATAGTACACATGTGCAAAAATTATTTTCAAAAATACAGCCTATTTAACACTTAATCATAAGAGAGAACAAAAGCAGATAGTTCTCGTTTTTTAAGTTAACTTCTGTCTCTAATTAAAACTCAGTAGAAAATATTTTGATTAGGTATTCCATTTCTTTAGTTGCAAGGTAGGCCTTTTCTAATAGTGGTAGTAGCAGGTTATCTCATTGCATTAAACATCTCCTGCACTTGGACCAGTTTGACTGTATAACACAGATAACAATTTCCTTTTTAGAAAACTTGCAGTTATTTAAATAAGCATAAAAAGATAGTTCTTTGAGTTGACTGTTTTTATTAAATGTTGTAGCATAAATAGCAAATTGCTACATAGATGGTGATTGTTAATATAACATGCGTAATGTTGCATAACACTGTCTGTACATGTTAGGTAAGCCACATGGTAACATAAAAGAAATGTTAACGTTTAGTTACATATCAGCCATATATTCTGCTTATAGTTTATTAAAAGTTTTCAAAATCTGTTACACTGCAGAAATACTACACAGTTACAGTTAATTAATGCATAACACTTTAGGCTTGGTTGTGGAAGAATATTTAGGCTTGACAATGACCAAAATGATATCGGCTTTATAGTTTTGTAGGCTGTCAGATTTACATTTAGAATTTAGGCTGTAAGAATTACATTTAAAGTTTAGGCTGTTGTAAAAAAGAAATATATAGGTTTCTCTAATAAGTTGAATAAAATAAGTTAGGAAGTTGTACATGAAGCAAAAGTGGAAATAACCTAATTAAGTTTTACAAGTAATATCTTATAATTATTAAGGTAAAGCTGAAATATCGTACCTGGTATGCGAAAACAAAAGGTTTAGAAGTAAATCATGTTCTTCACGACACACGTTACCCCGATGAAATTATTTAAAGTTCGGCAACATTACGAACACTCACAGCGTCTGAAAGTAACGGTCTAAAAAAATGGCCGACGCTTTCTAGAGCAATCTTATGACAAAGCGAAATTTCAACTTAATAGATAAAGATCAGCTGTTGACTGTCAGACAAGCTGTCGATAAGAACGACCTCTGTCCCGGTATGTACGCATGCAAGGAAAGCACTGATACCGTACAGAGTCGACATCTGGCGGAGAAAAGGATAACTGGGTGAAGGTTAAATACAGAAAGGTTGTAAATAGGTAAAATAAATGCTAGAAGTTGTTGATGGACGTTACATCTCTCCCCCCCCGAAACGACTGCGTCGGAAAAGAAAAAAAAATTTTTGAGCTAAACAGGCCAAATTAAGTCAAGCAGAGCAGGTCAATCGAAAGAAATTCGCTTGATTACATAAAAAAAAAATATATGAAAACGACTTACAACTAACCATTAATAACCAACTGGTCAATATACCTCCACCGAAAATACACAACACTCAAAAACAACAAGAACAAACATTATATAACTATAAGTGGACTCGCTGTGTCCTTAAAGTAAGATAAGGTGCTCGAAAGCACTTATTAATCGTCTAATCTCTAGGATCGGAAGGTGATCAGTCTTCGGACCTTGCAAGATAGACTAAATGATGCATGACGTCATGTCTAACGACAATATTTATTTGAAAGATTCCGGCGCCGGGAAATATATGTCATGTCAAGGATACATAATAACCTTCGAGATGGCCAATCTCCTGGTTTAATGTCGAGTCCGATTACACTTGTTTTCAAGTGATAATGTGTAAAATATTACACAGCAACAAAAACACAAAATAATACCTATAATAGGTTCAGGTGGGGTAAACGCACTTAGCGCAGTTAGCTGAAACAGGATAGCGATTAGAAAAATGACTGATGGGGTCTGTAGGTACTAGGTGAGGCTTCAGTTGTTCAACATGGGCCTTTTTGATGAAATTTCTGGAATGCTGGAAAGATAGGGCAACTGTAACTGGGGTTAGAAAATCGATAATACGAAAGGGCCCTGACCACCTGGGCATCAGCTTGGCGGCCCTCTTATCTATTGCGGAGCTCAGATTGTGCGTCTTACACCACACTAGATCGCCAATCTTGAATTGATGAGGTCTACGGTTCTTATTGTAGACGCGCTCAGACTTTTGATGGGCTCGC